>BMAV01004942.1:272497-306394 GCA_019973955.1 Trichonephila inaurata madagascariensis
GAAACTAAAAAAAGGCAGTTCACTTCATAATTTACTAATCTGCATAAACAATTGCAGAAAATGAACATAAGTTTGCTGGAGAAGTAGAACAAAACAGCAAAATAAAGTTATTTACAAAATGCATTACTAAAAATGTGAAAAAACACAAAGCAATGCTTGATTTATCAATTTTATGCCTGTCACATTTTATTACTACGCTCTTTTTTGAAAAATTTCTCCTAGTGTCCTTTTTTTTTTCTTGTGCCAACACAATATTTTTTTTCTTCACCAAGAGTACATTTATCACGTTTGATACGACTTTTTGAAATGTTCTCTTAGAACAGGAAATTCAAAAAGTTTATTTTATTATTTTCTTTTCACTTCGCTTCTTAATACAGAAATCAATCATTTCTGTTTATAGCTATTTACTATAACTCAACTATTTGTTTCGAATCCTTTCAGACACAGAAATTTTATATTTAAAATACACTCAGAGTTACAAGAAACCCAATTTTACTGTTGAATTTTTGTTTACTGTGGTTTTGTTTTTTACTACTGTAAGCACTTTTTTTTCGTCGACATTAAATCAGACAAACGTCGTTTTATATTCCTTTTTGATTATTTATTTAAACCCACTTTTAAATAATGAGAAGAAAAAATATTAACAGCACAAACTAAATACTACGATTGTGACTAGATACAATGCAATGAATAAGTAATGTAAGTTTAAGTCCCCATTAGTATAAAATTAAAATCGCGTAATACACGGAAGGTCCGTCACACTTTATGGAAACGATTTTGATAGTTTTTATTTATAATGCCGTATTTTTTGCGTGGATTTGTTTCTATCTGGAATTGATGATTCTTGACTATAACTCTAGCTTGAATTTTCCATGAAAGTAAACTTTTCTTAGTACTGTCATGATAATTTTACTCCAATCCTCTTGAACCATTTTCCAAAGTCCGTTCAGTGTTCTTGGATGCCGTTTTCCTAAGGCCCGTTTCACACAATAAACTGAAATCACAAAAGTCCAATGGAGATGTATCAGGGGATTTAATAGATATTTCATCAAATTAGGTACACTTTATTCCTGTTTCTGATTCTTTCTTTGATGAATAAGGGACAATTGACATAGACGTGTGACTAGAAGCTTTGTCCATATGTAACTCAGCTTTATCAATGTCTTTTCCATATAAAGCTGGAATTTCTTCTACAGAATTAGTACTAAAATATTCTGCTGATAGAGAAGAGTGAATTAATTTTGGCTCTACTTGAGACTTTTTTTTTATTTTTAATTTGCCGTTGTAACAAAATCCCCTGCAACTATCATGAATCCCTTTGGGAACTTTTCTGTGCACTAACGAAGCCCTTTCGAACGGCCATTCCCGTCAAAATAGAAATTTGAGATCTTCTTTTATTACAGTCACTTAAATGTACCCATGTCTCGTCAAGTGTTACCAAACATTTTCATTTTTCAGCAGCTAGGTGTTTTCCATATAATTTTCTACAATTTGCTTTTTTTTCTGCAATATGTTAAGGCAAAAGTAGATGCACTTAAAGCTTAAAGATCTTTTTTAACTTTAAATCTTTATAAATGATTTTATTTACAGCGCCGGAAGACATTCCTAGTTTTAATGCAATGAATCTTTGAGTCGGTTTTGTTTTAGGACCAGAGATATCACTTTCTTGATAGCTGCGTGCGTTCGAACAGTCTTAGGATGAGGTTTCATGGTCATGTTTTCATGTTTACTTTCACCTATATCATATATATATATATATATAGAGAGAGAGAGAGAGAGAGGGAGGGAGAGACGTTTTTTCTTTCATATTGAAAATGTTATAAATGCCTTTTTTTAAATGCAATAACCAGGGTTTTTACACTACTTTATAATTTGCTGATACAAACTTTTCTCCTCGGAAAGTGCAGTTACGTAACCTTCGAACCATCTACCAGTTTTAGGAGCTATTTCCAAAATAAATCTTTCTTTTTACATTCTAATCAAAAGAAAACATTAACAGATGATTATTCAGAAGTTGCCAAAGTTTTATCTCAAAATGCAAACGAGAAAATAAATTACAAAATCGTTTCCATGAAATGCAAACGACCTTTTTTAGATATAGAGGGCATTTACATGAAATTATTTAATAATCACACATGAAGAAATTTTCGAGTCACCGCACGAGAGATAGTTGAATCTATACGTATATAATGTGCCTATATAAAGAATCTTGTTCATAAGATGTTAAACATCAACGAGTTATGACACCAAAAATAATCTCCAAAAGAAATAAAAATAATTGGATATACATATTAACTTTGAAAAAATATTTTATAAAAGTATTAAAAACGTATTCTTCAAATTGGGTAAATTTAAAAAATTCTCAAAAACCAACCAAGGATTCAGATATTTTTTTTAGCTAAATTTTTAAAAATACATTGTTTATTTATTTGTTGACAAATTTGATGTATTTTATGCTTCTCAGAAATATATAAAAATCATTAATTTGTATTTACTACTCTACATTCAATTCATCAACCCAATTGTGTTGAGTTGAAATAAACTTTTCAAAATGCTAATAAGAGGTTCAGTATTATATATATATATATATATATATATATAGCATAATAAAATAAAATATGTATAGACAAACTGTAAATCCTACAAAGCAAAGAATGGATGTGAAAATGGATTTGAAAACCTACATAAGCCCTCCAAAATATAAGTAGACTTATAAAAAGTCAATAGATCAAAATAGTAATCTATTATGTTTGATAAAGCTGTCACTGATTTAGAACAGAGAAATGGAGTTAAGTTTTCTTTGCAGGATCCAACCTTCCTCTACAGCAGAAAATTTTGATACAATAGTACAGTAAAAAATGAAAAAAAAAACTTCGACAGAAAATGAAGTTAAGCCTAAAAAAAGCACGTGTAAATCATAGTACTATTTAAAACAAATATACTGAAATGAATGACTATTGAAAAATTATACAATGATACATATTGAAACAAACAATAAATCGACACTAAAATCATAACTTACCAGAATTCTTAGATATCTCGAATAATAAGAATGTGAGAATGCATGTCTTTACTGCAAGAACACCAACTGCATAGTGATGTACTATCGTTTAAGTGTGTGCCTGTATAACTCTCAATTTAACTATGGCGCCATATACATGACTCAATAGTAATAAATAGTAAAAAACTAGGGTAAGTGAATAGAATAATTGAGAGAAATTGATGAAAAATGTAATGAACTATTTGTTTTTATCTTTATAAATATATAAAAAAAGAAGAAAAAAGAAAGAAAGAAAGCTATTTGGATTTTCACATTGCGCGTGAGCAATATTTATAAAATTAATTAAAATTATAATATTTTTCTAGTTCACTGTGTGAAACTAAATCATTATTCCTTTGTACATAACTAATTACTATATTTCTAAAAATAGAAGTATGTAAATTGCTAGTAAAGTATAATGTACCTTATTAATGTTAAAATTAAAGGCTTCTCTTTTATCATATGTATTAGTCTATAAATAATTATATTAATTTATATAATTCAGAGTTGGTTCTAATTATTTTCAGATACTGAGGATAAAAACTAAAGCTAGGAGTATAATTTAATTTATTACTAAAAATAACTCAAAAATCTATGTATCTAAAACTATGATTTGATTTATTGTCTATATGTTCAGATAATGAGGATAAAAACTAAAGTTAGGAATATAATTTAATTTATATATATCTAACACTTTTTCAACTAAAACTAACTATATATAATATTAAGCCTGCATGCAATTCCACTTTGTGAGATCGTGCTCTTCGTCCAGTATTACACAAATGCAACCCACCTTTTCTACTAAATATTAATAATAATATTTTTTGTATCATTGCTTCATTCTTGAAAAAAAACATCACTTTTCAATAATTTTATTATTTTATGGAATGTAATATTAACTTAACAAGTTCTTAAAATCTCTGAGAATTTTCTTATCGCAAAATAATATAGCTATTGCCTAGCTATGGAAGATTTTGCAGAAGAGAAGAAAAAGATGAAACACTAAAAATTTGTAAAATTTAGCAAGTTATAAAGCAAATATTATAATTGAAAAGAACGCTGTGATGGAATTAGAAATTTACTAGACTGTTTATGAGAAAATAAAACACATATGTCTAGTTACCAAGATGAGATGGTGACTCTGAAGAACACAAAAGAATTAAGTAAATCTTCCAAGATGTAATTTACTAAGAGACGCTTCGCAAATAAAGAAGCCGATATATATAGTATTGCTTTTAGCTCCAAGATTAACAATGCGTGCGAGACACTTTCATTGCCAGTTTTATATATTTTTAATTGATTTTATTATATTCTACTAGTTAAGTATATAACGTCATTCTTGAGCACAGATGAGATGAGAGAATGATATTTCGAATTTCATTACTTCCTTAAGGAAATAGCCTTCAGCCATCTGTAAGCAGATTTACCTTGGAATAGAGTGATTTAAATATAAGAAGCATAGTTTTAGTAATTTCACTTGTTTTTATTTTACCTTACAAATTTATTGACTCTTGTGCAATCATTTAGTTTAATAAGAAGAGCTATTTTAATTTTAATTTTGATTTCTTATGTGCCTGACTTCCTACTGACTGTGAAATTATCACAATTATAGGAATAAAATACGATCTTATATCTCATTAAATTTTTAAGTATCGATCGTTATATTGGTTAAACTTCGATGATAATTAGCTCTCATCATATTTTACTTTCTTTTAAAAAAAATTCCATAAAAATAGGGAAAGTTTTTTTAAAATATTTTTTACGTAGTTTAACATTAAATTGCTTTTTATAAATGCTTTTGTTTTGTAAACTTATGATACTCCTATCAGTTGCTAAATGTTATTAAATGACTCTTCTGTTAAATAATCATATGTGTAGTAGTATTTAAACGACTTTTTAAAGTCTGTTTTATAAATTCTTGTGCTGAAGGAAAAGGTATTTTTCAGTGTTTCCTTACCTTTAAGAAATCCAATTGTAGCAGTGGTTCTCAATCTTTTCTGTTTTTAAACACTTTAGTTTCGATATTAATTATAATCGCCCTCTTCATCCAATGATTTTTTGATTCTAACATATTTCCTATATAATGTTTTTAAGCCACATAGGAAAAATGGTTTTTTATATCTTTCGCCCATCTGTGGAGAACACTCAACAGGTTGTGAATCAATGCATTGAAGAAAATAAAACTTGCTTATAAAAACTATTTCGAAAGATCAAATAACTTAAAATTCCATAAATAACTGTCAACGTACAGTCAAAATAAATTACTTTCTTTTAAATAAAATAAAATACAAACATTTCTTATCCCGTTTTTTGACAAAACTGTTTGATGATTCTTTAAGAGTAAATTTATGTTTTTTTTTGTACAGAATAGAAGACAGAGTACTTCAGTTAAATTTAGAATAGCAGTTTAAATAAATAAAAATGCCGTAAAACGCATAAATTTTGGATCTACCTGTTATAAAACTCAGATTATTTTTCAGATTATTTTCTATTTAAGGGTGATGAAATAGTTGGTACAATAAAGTTATTGTAATATGCAATATTTTGAAAAACGTTTAATTTGCAGTTTTTATCATTTTATTAATTAAATATTTACGAACTGACGAGAAAATACAAATTAGTTTATCATTTTCGTATTATTTATCTAATTGAGTTTTGTATATTATTGTTTTTCGTAAAATATTAATAATTCTTTGAAGATAAAATCTGTTATTGAAATCATATAATTGAGTTATTTTTTTTCAACTGTTGCAAATTTTACATAATATTAAGTGGTGTATTTTTTCTTATTTCTATTCTTAAAGTATTGTTATAAACACATTCTGGAAAAGCTTTTAAGGATATCACGTCTATTGTTAAGTATCGACCTTCTTAAGCGAAATCATAGAACAAGGTTAATTGCCTTCCAAAAACCCCCTCAATTAAATAATTAAATCCGGAAAAGTAATTCCCTGTCATTCCAACAAGTAATTGAGTAAACTACAAACTAATTAACAAAACTTTAATAAATGAAATTTCAGTTTTTCTTTTTCTTACAAATTACGAAGCTTTTGCAATAGTTACTATTTTCTTCTGTAATTATTTAGTACACACATTTGAATACAACATGATTCTTAATAAAAGTCATTATCTCACTTAGTAGTCTTTAATAAAAGCAAATCAATTTTTTTTTTTTTGAAGAATATTCATGTGCGATGGACTTTGATAAGAAACATGAAATACAAAAATGACAAATTCACAAAAAGTACGTTATAAGTAACTATCTATATTAGCAATGAAAATTTTCTTAACTAGGCAGTTTTTGACTTATCTAGAGTATCTTTTGAGCTCTAGGAGGGACTTACAACTTTTCAGTTTCTTCTCATTTTGATTTAATAAATTTTTCTGAAAATAAATTGTTTTGAATTAAATGTTTATTGAAAGGTAAAGAAGTATAAAAGGGCATGTTTTAATTTTCAAGAGATAAGAGAGACAAAATCTAAAACTTTTAATTTTTTTTCAATCTTCATGAATGTTTTTTAGAAATAATCTTTAATGTATGTTTATATACATGATACACAAAATAATTTAAGAACTATTCATAACTCTTTAGGTTATTAAAACATTTGTTATATTTCTCCTAAATGTTCCTTGTAACTTTAAACTAGAAATACTGCTTTCTTAATATTTTCTCTGGCATTTAAACGAAGAATAAAGAATTTTACTCACGATTGTTGAACTGAATTATTAATCAAGAAAAATGAAATATTAAAATTTACAATAGATTTTTCTCCGAAAAAATTTCAAATATGTCTGAGTGTTTTGAAGTTCGTCAGATAAATATTATCGAAAATGGGTGAAACTCATATTCAATTTGCATATTGTATCATAAAAAAATTTTGAAAAACCATGGCTTTCAAATAAATTTTGATTCTCAAAAAGCATATTTGAATACAAAAAAAAATAGATATATTAATGTTTTAGCAAAATGAATATTACTCTCTGATATACAAAATTCCATCAAAAAATTGTTAATCCCTTAATAAAAAAGAAGCTACATAAATGAACAATTGTCTGATTCTTTTGCTTCCATTAATAGAAAGCTGCTCTTAGTTTTTTTTTTTTTTTTTTCCTATATTTTTATTTTTTGAAAATTTTACTTTTTTTATTGATTTTATATCTTTAATAAGAGAAATCCCACATAGGATCGGTTATGTTGGTAACTTAATTAAAATTATCGCAACTCGAATGTATATAATTAAAAATATTTTGTTCTCTCTCTCTAATAGTTATTCCCTTTAAAATCCTATTTTATCAAACCCTTTATTTTTCCTTAAATATATGCGTAGAAGTTTTATAAAACAAAATTTTACATTTAAAAAACAAAAAGCAATTTGAATATATATGAAAATAATGGCCAAAACTTTTGATGGCTCAAAAAATTATGAATTATTTTCCAAAAGTGTGTATTATATAAACAAGATCTTCCTACTAAATATAATCTAACAAGAAATGTGTGTGTGGAAATTTTAGTATTTCGACCTTAAGGCTCTCTTAAATGGCATCAATTGCTTATTATATTGTTAAAATTTAGTTTTATTGAATTACGACGCATTACAGGTTTATTAAATATTTTTCACAAAAACTAAGGCATTTCTTTTTTTTATATATATCTATAAGCTGCTTAAAACATCAAGAACTGTTAAAAAAAACTATTATTTATACAATCGGACCTCTATATAAGGAAGCCTCTAAATCCAAAAAAAAAGTTCGTTACATGGAAAATTCGTTATTTCAATTTACTTTATATATATAAACCCCATAAGACAAATTTTAAATTCATGAACACTATACATTAAAAAAATAATAATTATTCACACCTTTTTGTGAATTAATATATATTTATTTTATATGTCTTATCTATAAAAAAAAAAAAGAAAGAAAAACTGCAATAACAGTTTCTTAACGCCTTTATCCGCTTTCGGAAGAATTAAATTTTTTTCTTTGATGCTCAAGTACTTACGCTTTGACATTTTCGAGCTCCAAAAAATGAAGTTACCAGTACGTCTGATCCATGCTACAAATGACCGGAGATTAGTTCAACGACACGAGACCCTACTGAGGATGAAAGGGGATAACGAAGATGTTTCCAGTGAACTTGACAGTGAGGTTTAAAAGTTGCACTTCTTGGATGAAATTCGCAGAATTCTATTGCTCTCGGTGCGTTAGGCACCTAATAAAACCAGTTCAAGATTTATGACAACCATAGAATGTGCTAAAAGAGAGAATAACTCGAAATATCCAGAAATACTTCGAAAATAGGGAGAAAAAAGTGAATCACAAGAGAAAAAATTCGTTATATAGAAAATGTACTTCGCTATTGGGAGGTTATTTTACGAAGAAAATCGTGAAATGTTCTTGGTTCTAAGAAAAAGTTCGCTATATAGAAAAATTCGCAATATAGAGGTTCGTTATACAGAGGTTCAACTGTATGTATTTTTGTCGATTATTTTATAATCGATTTAGTAGTAGTAAATATTCAAAAACTTCTAAATGCATGTATCAGGTGCAGAAAACACACACATAAGTTTCTGTTACAGGAGCTTTGGAAACAATCTTATGGTATTTCAACTTGAGTGTATAAACTTTTTTAATGCTGTCCATATATAATTCTACTATTGATTCCATTTCTGTTTGCTAAAATATTAAAATACGCACATTTTTATCCAGAGTTTAAACTGTTTAGAACATTTATGGACACAAGACTCAAAAGTTCTCATATTTTAAAATTTAAAAAAAATGCCATTGTAATAAGATTGTAAGCAGATCTATCTATGGCTAGCATCTAAACCAGAGGTTCCCAAACTTTTGTCTCATAGACCCCTTGCCATGTTTTTCGGTTTGGGGTAGACCCCTACTTACGTAATATTGAATTTTTGCAAATTTATCAACTTAAATGTCTTTTTGACAACTGGTGCAGAGCTGCTTTAAAAAAAATTTATTTGCATCGGTAATGAAGTATAAAGTTTAAAATTTAAGAAAAACATGCTAATTAATTTAAAATTAAATTGATACACAAAACAACTGACCAAAAAACAAATGTTAATAATAATAGGGATAATTATGGGGCTTCAGTAACAAATTTTCAACATTTGTCATCAACCTTTGTCCACTCTTTTTTTAAAAAAATTTAATTTATTTATTTTGGAGATTGACAACCACGCTGAAACTCCTTACAAGGAAAAGAAATTAAAAACTTTCTCAAAATACTCTATAATTCAAGATGAATAACAGGTGTCTTTTTAAAACCAAAATTGCTGTGACATCCGTTTCTAAACTTTACTGTAAGAGATCTTCGTTACTGCCTTTTCCGATCAGTTCCTCTTATAAAATGACATTTTTCTTTCAATGTGACCATATAAATTCATTGCCATTCATTCATTCATCACTGTTGTTATTACCGTAGTCAATGCATTCTCAAACTTAGTTTCAAAATCTGAATAAAGAGCAATTTAATGTTGAACGTAGATTAAAACGTCATTTTCCTGCAAATTGTCTGTGGCCAATTGAGAAACTGAAAATTCGCGACGTCCAATATTATACTCCTTCAGCTTAAATCTGGCAAGAAACACTGAATCGATGGTCCTTGCTGTAATAAAATTTATGCTGTCACCTTATAACGACAAATTAACCTCATTAAATTTAGTAAATAAATCTGTTAAATAGGTAAAACCTGGTTTCCATTTGATTAAATTTTCTTTTAAAATTTAAGTCACAATCTAGTTTAATGATAGCCTTTATCGCTTAGACCCCCATTTACACCTCATGGACCCCCAAATTATTTTTTCTGATGTCGGGGACCCCTTGCAGGTCGTCATAGACCCCTGGGGGTCTATATAGGCCACTTTGGGAATCACTGATCTAAACTAATCAAAATCGGATGACTTTGAATTATTTTAAAATCTTTTGTCTGTTTTTGTAAATGAATATGGCATTTTTCAAAGGCTTCTTGCTTTGGAAGCAATAATTTAAAATATTACCAAACCTTACACCTTATTAAAAAATTTTCTGTCATTCTAAGGATTTGTATTTCATTAAAATTACATTTTTCTTATATTTTTAAATAATATAACTTATACTATAATAAAAAAAAATCCCACACTATCTTTAATTAATTTAATACTTATTTAAAATTTCAAAGTCAAAAACGTATAAGACGAGTTATTTTTTTCTGATAACTATGTACTGCAGAATTTAAAATGTTTTCTTTATCTGTTAAAGATTCAACTCAAAAACCTATACGTAAAGCTCTTTACTTTGGTCTAAAAGCAGACAGAAATTTTGTGAAAGTAATTCCTGCATTTTAAACCACACAAGAAACAAATTTAACTAATTTTAAAAATGTGAAATATTTTAATAATTTAGAGCTATAAGAATTTTTAGTAAAATTCTTGGTTGGCATAAACATAACAAATTGAGCAACAGCTCCGTATATAATATACAAATCTAATTGCTTTTTTAATTAGTGGCATTATCACAAATTTAGTTGCTAAGCCAATAGTTACATTAAATATTATTCTACTTGGAATAATTTATGACTTATTGATTCCTTTAGGTGAGTGTTTGCCAAACTGTGGGGCACCCCCCACCTAGGGGGGTGCAAGCATTTTGAGAAGTCAAAAACAAAAGATTATTTTTAAAAAATATTAATTTACTGACAGTAAGCAAACAAAATACATTTTCTCATAATAAAAAAATAAAATACACATTCACACTGATATAATACTCTTGGAAATGTATCAGTATTGCACAATGTATTTTAAAATTAATTTAACAATACTAAGTTAAGAACAAGTTTAATAATTACCTGCGACCCGATGGGCTTGTCATATACAAAATTATATAGAAAATTAACACTTATCTTGATAACTTGCACAGTTTATAGTTAATTCCTTAACTGCTGATTAAAAAGTTACACGATTCACACTGCCCAATGCCACCATTTTCCACGAAGGCGATTATATATGATGTATTGGGGGTGGTGGAATAAATAAGCAAATCATCTGAAATAAGTAAATCCTTTGCAAACACTGTCAAGGTCCTCTTATTTCCTTCCAAAGACTTCGGAATAATTTTATAGATAGCAGTGCACAGAAAAGATCGCACTTCGGAAAGGCGCATATATACGTCCGGGGCAATTAACAATGTAGCTGAGCGAGACATTTACATATGCCGGCGGCAGTTAAGAGGTCAAAATTGTATTGTAGCTTTAGGGTCAAAATATAGTATTGTTGAATTCAATACATTGATGTGTATTGTAGGGGAGTATGGAGGGAGGGTGCGATGAAAATTATGATTGAATGGTCGCAAATATTGAAAGTTTGAAAAGCACTGCTTAAGATATTAAATGGATTTTAGAGCCGTTTTAATGGATAAAGAGTGCTAAACTTTAAGTAGAATTAATTAAAAACTGGAGATTTTTTTAAGTCTCCAATCCCATTAAAGTGGAGAAAAATATCTTTATAAAATTATTTCTTAACAATACTAACATCCTTACTCAATTCCATTTGAATAAAAGAGAATCACTATTTCTTCAAATACTTAATGAATTTAGTAATATATTAATTAAGTATATACTAAATGTCAACCACTTCCTTTGATTAAAAATTATTAATTGCTTAATTCATTTTTTAATTATTTTTTTCGATATTCTTTAATGATTCAAAACATTTCGGTAAGGCAACTAGCATATAATGAAAGGGTCTGTGTTTTAAATACTATCCAATTTAATTTGTCAATTAAGAATAGTTATCTCACAGTGAAAGATCTAGAGCAAAAATATTTTCAAAAGAAATCATAGCTTTGTTCCCTTGGTATGTATTAATTTATTTTAAAACAAATACATGTGAAATTACATTTATTCCTAAGATTTGTCAGCTTTTTTCTAAGGCGAAAAGCGAAACAAATGCGCTTATATATATCCAAAAAAAAAAATCAAATTAATTACAGATCTCGTTAACAAGTAGTTTCTTAATTGACTTAGGAATGTTAAGTGGACTGGAAATACAACCTATTGTATGAAGAATTAATTATTTTAATAGCAACTACCAACTTTGGAAGATTTTCAGTAAAAATTGCATTAAGTCTCTCTCTCTCTCTCTCTTGTAACGTTTTCCCTCTTATCTTTCAAAATGTGTGAAGAAGTTTTCATTTAATGTGATTCTACAATTAAACATTTTTTAACTATCTAAGAACGTAAATAAAAGGAAACACAATTATTTTTACAAATAAAAAACAAAGTTTTTTTTTCAAAGACCAAAACGAAAAAATTCTATACAATACAAAAAGACAAGAATCATCCTTCTTCATTTCCTAATAAATATGACATCTCATAATTTAACTGATTCACATAGCATTTACAATTATATTAATTTACATTTTAATTGATTTCATTGTTTAATTTTGTGTTAAATAATTTAATTTCAAATAATTCCTTATTAACTTATTAAAACATATTTTTAAAAAACTAAAAGCTTATCTCACAAGATATTTTTTACACACTTTTTTAAAAAATACAAACAAGTAATACACATACGGTGAATAAAAATTCTTGGGATCAAAAAATTTGACAATAGTACAGATTTGCAACAACTAACTTATTAAAATCATGAATTTATACAAATAGATAATTTTTTGCAAAGCGTTAAAAAAGATGTTTTCTTTTGAATACATATTAAAGCAACTATATATATATATATATATATATAAGATATTTTTCTTCAACTAATAAATTACCTTATTTCAATTTTTACTTTATTAAAGCATAAATATTTCAGATAACTTTGGAACTGAAATTTATTTCCAAGATTGATTATCAATATTTTATTATTTAGGCTATGTGATGGCTTAAAATGAAGATGATTTTGTATATATATATATGCTGCATGTTTGGAATATATTTATATATATAATAATAATAATAAAATCAAAATAGATAATTAAAAAATCCCTAAATAAATAGGAGTTAAACTATTAGAAAAATCATCAGGAACCTGAGAGAAACATAGAACGACTAACAGGATATAAAATATAAAGGAAACAAATTAGCGCTGTGAATTATGGAAATATATATATATATATATATATATATATATATATAATTTTATTTTCATTAAAAGTGAAGTACCTGTGGTAAAGATTGGTATTAAATATATATATAACTTTTAATTAATTGCCAATTTAACTTGCCATCTGTAATTCATAAACTTTATAAATTGATAATTCAATCTTTAACAGTTATTTCATTTTTAATGATAATAAATTTAATATTTATTTGTAGAAACATAAATTAAAATTAAAAATTATTTTTGAACTTGAATTATATATTTTAAATACATTAGCAATTTTTTAAAAGAAAAATTTTAAGCAAATGAAAATTTTTTACATTTAATTTATTTAATTATATAGTTTTATCTTCTAAAATTTGTAAAATAAAAATATATACATAATAAGTTTTTCAATAAAAAATTATTTCTATCGTGAAAATTTTATTATGTATACACATACAACTGGAAAAAGTTATCTTAAATCTAGATGCGCCCTTGATAACTTACCTGTAATAAAAGATGCCATCTGTATGGGACCCAACAGAAGGCTCCGACAAAGCGCTGTTATAGCAAGAGATGCGAGAATGATATCAATAACTCTGTAACGACTGTTATTATTCCTTCTTGCGTTCCTCAAACTCCGATAAAAAATTAAGAGAATAAACACATTGCCCAAAGTGGAAATTATACACTCACTTACAGCCAAAATTATTTTCAAAGGAAAGGGGAAAATATTTGGTAACTCCGAAGGTGAAAAATTTGATGAATTGTTATTTAACATAGTTAAATCGGACTCGAACAAAGTTTGACGCTCGAGAACCGCAAAGTGACGAGAAGCGAAAAGTCAATTCTTCTGAGGACTTTGGCGGCAGTCACATACGGCGCTCGGGGAAACCAAAACTTCCAATAACCGAACTGGGAAAATTTGAACTGACACAAGCTCAGACCATTCCCGATTAGTTCCCGAAAACAGCGACACCTGGTGACTTTAGCCAACACTATACCTGCCAAAATTATTTCCTGTTTCTTCGACTCCTTTAAAAGGTCTTGAGTAGATAGGTTCATCAATCAGGCTGGAATAATGGTTCAGTCATAGCCTGTTTTCTCCCGAGACATGGGGAAAATGGATTTTTCACTAAAATATTTAAAATATGGAATGTAGATCCGAATAGTTTCTTAAAATAATTCTATTTTTCTTTAAAAAAAAGTACTTTAAAATATGAGATTTGAACAGTTCATTACACAAAAAGGACAAGCTCTATTCTCCCTCCCCTTCCCTCTTCTGTTTCTTTTCTTAATCGCAATACAATCCGAAAAGAAAAAGGTATTGAATGAATCGTATTAGAAAATTATTTTCCCTTCTAAAAGCAAAATTTGAATAATTTTACTAAGAATGATCATTTAAAACAAAATAATATTTAAAAAAACCTAAAATTAATATGTAACATAAAGTTATGGAATGAACAACTAATTTTTAAAAGGTACATATAAACGTGAAAACCAAACAATGAAGTAAAATATTTGATTTTTTTTTTCTTTTCAAAATATTATTCAGGGGAATAAAAAAATATCCCTTTATATAAATTCAATAAGAAAAGTTTTTATACTCTTGTGAGCTTAATTTGACATTTAAATGCATTATTTTGCATAAGTCACATGCTAAAGTGAAATTATGTTATATGAATATTAAACATTATTATAAAAAAATCAATCAAATAAAGGCAACTAAAATCATATAACTATACTTTTCAACCATACACAGAAAAAAAAAATCGGAATCCTAAAAAGATAATTACTGATATATACATTACGAAACAGAAGTAAACCCTGGGTCAAATATAAAAATAAGTCCAAATTATAGAAATCTCCATTAACAATTAGGGTCGAATTTTAATCCAGTCTCTTACTCAATGGGTGGTAAAAAGAATTCTTTTAGAATACCGAATGTGATTGAAGTGTCTACTAACTAAAGAAATTCCGCGAAATCTATGATTAAACTCAAGTCAGAGAAAACGATACAGCCCATCAAACATCAAATCATGTGCAAGGAAAACTGAATGAAATATTAAAAATATTCCATCCTTTTTTGTAAATGTGAAAGAAGCAAAATAACAATTCATATTTATCTCTTACATAAAATTTGCTCTTGATATATATATATATATATAATTACCATATTAAGAGGGTTTCGTTAAAAAAATTAAATGTGAAAAAAGGAGTTTTTGTTTAATTAAGAAAATGCGAAGAGAATCTCAAATACGAGATGGAAAAAAAACGGAATTAAATAACAATACATAAGAAACGCATTTAACCAAATAATGAGAATTCCACATCTGTCAGAAAGTTTTTAAAATACTAATTCAATCCATAAATATTAATGAGATAGAAATCTTTTCTTTGAATAAATTGGAAGTTGGAATTCACAAAAAAAAGAGAGTTGAATCAGAAAATATTCTTAAGAAAAACAATGACAAGGTATAAGAAAAAAAATTGTTACCTGGCTACACTAGATATCGTTCAATTTGTTTAATAGTTTAGCTGTAAAGTTGAATAAAATATTTCACATGAAATTTTAGGTCCGAAGATTTTTCTATTAAGAAATGACAAGAATGTCTCTGAAGAAATTAAACTATCACAATAAATCGTTTTATATTTAACTTAATAATAAAATATTTAATTTATTTCAAAATTGATTTCCAAGAACAAATTTTTGACTCATTCGAATGCATTATAAAAACATTCAAATAATTCAAAAAGGATTCCTTTAAAAAAAAAATCGTCACTCGGCTCTCTTTTTTTTTTAATTTGATTGATTAAACAAATGAAAATTCCAAAGTATTCTAAGAAAATGTACTTAATTTTATTTGCATATAAAAATTTTCCTCTTAACAATTGATGAACCTCTGTGTATCTTTTAAAATCACGCGCTTAATTAAGAGCGAAATTTACTGGTTACATAACACACACATGTATACTAAGATAAAAAAATTCTTAAATTATTGCGAATTAAAAAGATAAAACTAAGAAAACAAGATAAAGAATCCAAACAACATTTCCTATTATTGCAACGAGGGCAGTATGAAGAATAATGGAAAGAGAGAAAAGTAGTAGTAATCACAAAAAATGCTCTTTACAAAATCACATTTATATTTATTATAATTATAAATTAAGTCTCCAAAAAAATCACTCTTCCTCGTTTATTTTTGGTGACTGAAAAAAGTAAGCCTTTTAAAATTACGAAAAATCACTTATAAGTTTGGAGAAAAAGATTTACTGTACTTTTCGCTGTATTAAATTCAGATACAAAAACGGTTCTTTTATAAATAAGATAACAGAATTCTTGCTAAGATCAATAATAAATGGAAATCGAAACTCATAAGTAATGAAAATTCATATAAAAATGATAAATAAATAACACTTCCGTTTGTTTGACGCACACACTTCAAGTTAACTATTCGTTTTTTCAATGAACGTCTATTATTAAGTCTTTTTCCGGCTGCCTATTTCTAATTGACACAAGATACGCAAACCAATGCCACACAATAGGCCACGTAATTTTGAACTATGATCGGATGACGAAGATGATACCTCAGCCGACCCCCCACGTTCCACACCTACGCCCCCATCAGTGCCCCAAGATTTTCCGAGAATCAACCCCTCCAACAAGTAGCAATCACGGGGCTCGACTAAAGCATCATTAACGTGATAATAACATGACCACTTGTCAATCGTGGCCAACACTTCTGCTGTCAAGAAAACGTTACGGATTATTAATGAGAAAAATATGCTTCATCAATTAAAAAAAGAAAGGATAAGAGAAACCGTTTTTAATCATTTGTATTTATATTTTCATATTTTTAATAGATATATCTGCATTAAAAGCATGTAACCTCATTGAAAGGATTACGTTTCAATAGTCGCGCAAGACCCGTTGATGTAAACGTCGATGTGTAAATTATCTTTATATTTAATTTTATATTAAATGGTATATAGAAAAATGTACCTGTTGGTACAGCAAAAAACTTCAATTTGAAGCTTGAAGTTAATGCCGGAAATAAACTTGGGTTTCTAAAGCATACGTGTTCAAACAAAGATAAAATTATGTTTATATAATTTTAAACCGCAGTCACAAGAGGGATAAAATTTTCACAGTGCTAAGTATCACATATCGGCTGGTGGTCGCGGTAGCCGAGTGGTATAGGTATCGGATCGTGGCTTGCCTTGTCACGAGTTCGAGGCCAGTACCACTAAAGACCCGCCGTGTAAGGCAGCGATGCACATTAAACCTGTCGAGAGCTGAAACGTCCTCCCATTGGTGTGGTAGTTAGGAGAGGGGGTGCCAGCTCAGGTGTCGTCCACTTCCCTTGAACATAGTTCAAAATTACGTGGTCCGTCGCCAAAAGCCCTCGTGTAGCTGAACAGTGCGACGTTAATATTCAATCAATCACATGCCGGCTGTGTTCTGATTTGATGAGAGCAAAAAGACCCCTTTTTTAGTTACTTTAAATTTTTGAGATTGAGTACTTACAAATTTATTTCTCTTTCTCACTATTACCTAATATCAGATGATTAAAATTTTCTTTTTCAACAAAATTTATACTTTAGAAGAAAAAAAAATTTGAACGTACAGATATAAAGACAAATTTGATTTTCATTTTGTGTTAACAAAGCACTGTAAATCAACGTGAGGTTGGTGACGGGCCACATAATTGCGAACCTCGGTCAAGTGGCGAGGACGAAACCTGAGCTGCCCCCTATTCTCTTAACTTTCCTCCAACGTAAGAAATTTTTCAGGAATCAACCCCTCTACCAAAGGGTTTTCAGTGCCACCAGGACTCGAACCCACGATTTAAGAGCATCGACCGCGAGTTCACCACGTGACCCCTCGGCTACCATGGCCACAAATATAAAGACAGAAAAATTTGCTATTTATGTTTAAAATATCTATTTATAATTCTAATATTTCAAAAAAATTAAAGAACTCAAATAAGAAGTAATGCATTATATAAAATATAATTTTTTTAAATAAAAGTAATATTTATTTTATTTTTTTTTTCAACAAAGCCTATAATAACATTATGAGCTGTTGCTTGTGGACGTCATAAATGAATAGTTACATCCAGTTGAAGAGGCCGACAATAAAGTTGGCAGTTCACTCTTTAAACATTCTCATCACTTTATTTAAAAATTGTGAAACCCATCACAATTTACATACAATGGGGTATTTTATACAACACGATGCCCGCGTTAACTGAATCAGGTCACAAACACCATCTTCAAGGAAAATCACGGTCAGTGCGTCTCTGCAACTATTAGCTTACATAAACCAACCTTCCATAGAAATGTGTTCTGGGAGTATTTAATTAAAAAAGTTGCAATTTGTAATTCTGTCACTTGAAAGGTGTTATTGTTCTAAAACTCGAAGGATTGAATTATTTATTCATTGTTGCGATATTCTTATATGATAGAACTATTACATCTTATATATATAAATTAACTTATAGAGATATAAGGGAGATAAATTTGAATTCACACACTTAAAATTTGGATTAATTATCTAATTATATAAAAACCGAAAGTATTCATAGACATGAATATTGCTTTATTTTATATTCTGTTCGGATGTTATGAAAAATTTATTTTCATTTCAGTATATAAATCCAAAATGCTACGTTTTATTAAGTTGTTTGAAAAGTAGTTACATTTTTTTTTTTTTTACGTGAGAATGAAAGACAAGTTTCTTATAGTGAATAAACGTTTTATTATTTTTATTATACTGTCCATTTTGGTTCAATACCGTTTGCTATATTTCTGGCAGTAGCATGATTCCACTCTCATAAAATGTTTATTCTTCGCTGGCAAAAAACTTATCCAGGTGGTTTTTGACCTACTCATCTGAAGTAAAGGTTTTACCATCTAAAACACTTTGTAGAGACCAGAATAAATAATAATCAGAAGTTACCAGATCTGTAGAATAAGGTGGGTGTATATTCCATTCAAGCTGTAAAAGCTTTTGGAGAGTTACCAAATTTGTGTGTATGAGATCTCGCATTATTTTGGTGGAACATTATACCTTTTCTGTTGATCAATTCTGATCTTTTTTGTTTAAGTGAATCATTCAGTTTTTCTAGCTGATGACAGTACACTTCAGAATTAATTGCTGTGTTGTTAGGTAAAAGCTAAAAGGAAAACCGATTCCTCTGAAATTCCACCTAACAGACAGCATCACTTTTTTTTTTTTTTTATGAATAATGCCTTTCGAAATGCTTTGAGCCGGTTCATCTTTTTTACTCCACGACCTCTTGCGTTTGACTTTGTTATAGACAACCCATTTCTCGTCCCCAGTGATGATGCGCTTCAAAAATGGATCGTTTTCTTGACATTTAAGAAGCAAATCACAGACATCAACGTGACGACACAAATTTCTTTCCGTGATAACATGAGGAACCCATATCTCGATCTTTGAGGTTGAACCTAAGCCTTTCAAGAGGTCATAAATAGTTGAAATCCATAAATTTAACCTCTCAACAATCTCGCGAGTTATTTGCTGGTATGCAACAATTAATGCCTTTATTGTGTCTTTATCAGCTGCAACTAGCCTTCCAGAACGTGGTACATCGAAATTTTTCAAACCAGTTTTGGAACTGTACTCTCAATACATCTTCTCCGTACACATCGGCTAATTTTTTTCTTGCTTGAACAGCATTTTTACCTTTTCAAAAATAAAAAAGTAAAATATACCGAAAATACTGCTTTTCTCTCTCCATATTTGAAACCATCCACCAACCGAAAACTACTGAATAGAATCAATTGGACTTTTTCACAAGCAAACCTAGCTATATCGCCTCTCAAATCATATAATGATTATGTGGCTTAAGTGTGAAGTGTTGGATGTGAAAAAACACAATTAAATCCTCTGTCGGGAAAAAACGAAATTACTTTCCGAACAACCCAACATATTCCTAAAACAAAAAATCCTCTATTATTAATTATTTCTACCATTGCTTAATACTATAATAAAATATGTATTATTGTTTAATAATAAAATAAAAAATATGTATTATTGCTTCATTTTATATTCATGTACTTAATTGAACACTTTTCGATTAATCTTCTTTACTCTCTAGACATTTCTTATATAGTCAAGTGAAACATCAATATAAACATAAATGAATGCATCCTACTTTTCCTTTCTTTTTTATATAGTAGAATTTAAAACAGTTTTGATTACACACGATTTAAAACAATTGAGCAAATATACCTTCATAAGAGTGCTAATACAGTACATAAAACTGAAATCAATATTTAGTATAAAAGATATTTTTAGGCAAGTTATAATGCAAATATGAATTACATTAGGATTATTGTTAACTGCACATGCAATGATTTTGTATATATCGTAGTTGATTATTCTAATATCATAAGCAAATAATACGCAACTAATCATATAATTGCTTACCTTGGAGATTTGCGGTTTACGTAAAAGCTGATTTGAAATAGATATTTAATTAAAAGACGATTATATTTAAAATTTCAGTCCGTCTCTTGAAAAAAATGTGTACTTCTATTCAAATAAAGCGAGAAATGCGATCCTCTCCTTTAGAAATCAAAATATATTCTGCCTTAAGAAACCAAGGATTATTACATTCATAGAAAGCAAGTAAAGGCACGCCGGTGCCGCACCTTAGATACAAGAAAGAGAAAAGTTTTGCTCCCTCTTAATAAATTGGTATAAAGAAACAAAAGATATATTATTCACATTATATATATACATATATATACTAAACTTACTAAATTAAAACAAAATTTATATTCTGAGACTAGAATGTGCTGATTTTACATTGCATGTACTATTCAAAAAATGTTACTCAAAGTTAGGAATAGTCGCCCATCCGGTAAACTGGTTAGTGACGCTGACTGCTGTGCCCTAGGGCAGTGCTTCTCAAACTTTCAATATACGCGACCCACTATTCAATCATCATTTTCATCCCGCCCCTCTCCATACAATAACAATGTATTGAATTCAATAATACTATACTTTGACACTAAAGCTACAATACGACTTTAACCTCTTATGTGCCACCGACGTATAAATACGTCTCGCTCAGTCAAAGATTTAATTTTCTGGACGTATATATACGTCTTTCCGAAGTATGATTTTTTTCTGTGCTGTACTATCCATAAAATTATTCCAAAGGCCTTGGAATTCTATAAAAGGACCTTGACAGTATTTGCAAACAATTTATTTCAGAGGATTTGCTTATTTATTCCTTTTCTCCTCCCCCTCAAAAAAACATCAAAATACGCTCATCGACGTGGTAAACGGTGGCATTGGGAAGCGAATCACGTAGCTTTTAATCGGCACTTAAGGAATTAATTATAAGCCGTACACACACACACACACAAATTATCAAGATAAATGTTAATACAAGCCCATGGGGTCACTGTGGTAATTATCAAACTTATTCTTAACTTAGTATTGTTACATTAATAATGAAATACATTGCAAAGTACTGATACATTTATAAGTGTATTATATCACTGTAAATGTGTATTTTATATTTTATTATATCAGAAAGTATTTTGTTTGTTTACTTCCACAAAATTTATAATTTTTTTAAATAATCTTTTGATTTCGACTTTTCAATATGCTCGCGCCCCCCTTGTAGAATTATCACGCCCCTCAAGGGGGGAGCACCCCACAGTTTGAGAAACGCTGCCCTAGGGTCTGGGTCCGAATCCCAGGTAAGGCATAGATATTTGTGTTGTAATCCTTCTCTTCTTTGTGATGTGTGCTTCACGCTTACTTCTATATAAGCCCCTCTGTGATAATTTGTGGTGTACGGGATTATAAATGTTCTCAATAAAAAAAAAAGTTAAGAATATAACTTGCTTTGCTAATTTTTTTGATTTTACTAGAATTTGTATTTGTTTAATGAGCAGATTCTAGAGCCATCGTAACGTAGTCGTAGAGCAATGGTTTGTTCACAATGCCTGGGAATCGGCACTGATTTTATCAAAAACAGACTTATAAAATAATGTATTTGACTGCACTTCTAAGCCATCACAGATAGTCTCAGAATTAATCAGTGATGTAGTGTGAAATTTTGGAAACTCATTTGTAGTTTTCATTATTCGCAACCACAGACCATAATAAAACACAACACTTTAGATATCTCTATGACTACGCTAATTAAAATTATCTATGCAATTTATGAGTTATTGCGTAAGGCCATTATTATTATTAATTGCTTTAAAATACTTCCTTTTCATGTCATAATTTCAAATTTATTTGGCAACTTAAATTGTTTTTTAAAGAATCATATTGCTTAAATATTTCGTCAGGATAAGTGCGTAGTGTTAACAATGTGTCCCAATTAGTTAAAGCTTGTATTTTCATTTTGAAATTTATTAGTGAATGATTCTCTTAAACTAAGTGTTATTTAAAATTAAATAACCACTCTTCTGTATTATTATACTTTCATTTATTTATCCTTCAGTACACGTCTCTCTTCCAAAAAAGAATTATCGTATATGGCACAATAGAGAATGTTTTATATCAATTGTAAGAGAAAATCAAAGTTTACAAATAAAGCAAAATGGAAGGTAAGAGAGTGAGTTACCAGCTCAAATACTGTCTCGCTGTTCAAAATTATGATGTCTGCCACATCTAGCTATAGAGCTAGCTTAATTTAGAAACAAACTTTATATCAATAATGAAATTAAGAATATCATATTACTGAAATAGTGTATAAGTATGCTCTTCCAAAAAAAAATCATATATTATTCTCCCTTTCAAAAAATTTCAAAATAAAAATAACCAAATTTTTTAAATATATATATATTTAAAAAATTTAGAGAGAATAATATATGATTTATATATATATATACTATGAAATTAAGAATTTGATCAAATCCCTAAGAGATGTGATTAATTGACGGGAGATGTTAAAACATCTCTTCAAGGTCATTTCCCTGATGAAAGTAAGGGATTTGAACAAATCCCTGATCTGTTTCAGTGAAATGATGAAATAATATTGTGACGTCTCTCGCGTCCTTCTTCTAACATAACTCCTAAGTTCTTTGACGGCCACGATTAATGGCAAAACTTTTCCAACCCAATACCAAGAAGAAAAACGGATCGAATATGTAAATGAGATATACTTTAAAAGGATAGAAAGTTTGATGAGAAAGAGCGGCAAGTCTAGAGATAACTTAGTGTGGAATCATTCGGATCAAGTGTTAGTCGTCCTATAGCTCTGGAAGAAGGATACGTTCATCTCAATTAAATTATAAGAAAGTCTGAATCTTGTCATCTAAAATTACGTTATAGGTATTACCTCAATCGATGAAGGAAGGTGACTCTGCAAAAGGTAATATTTTGTATAAGAAGTTAGATTTGACTGTTAATTAAAGATCATTAAGATAAGTGATCTAGTTGCCTTCTGACTTGAATATAAGGTTTAATTGGGTGTTAACTCTCACTTTAAGAAAGTTGTTAATTAGAATTAAGTAATTTAAGTTATTCTTAATAAAAGTTGTGTTAAGAAGTACATAATGTCTCATCATTTGGATAATCCCACACCTCTAGCTTACGCAGATCCTACAAGACATAGTCATCACAGGATGGCTATGTCGCAATATTGTCAAGAGTTTAAAAGTGTTTATTTAACAAATATAGTGCTTTATTAAACGTACAAGTAGGTAATACAACAATATAGTCAATGAAATACAAATTATTTATTCGAAACTAATTAACAAATAATTAAAAAATTAGGCTGATATATTTTTTATGTGTAACATCTTTCCTCTCGGTTGCTGGATATTTGTGGGAGTGATTTCGTGAAAAGGGACAGAAATGTGTAACAGGAAACCGGGAAAGCACACGTGGTAAGGGGACAGGACTTAGCCTGTCCCCCCCCCACTTCATAATTTCTTTATTAATGACCTGCTTTGGGCTGTGGAGGTTTGACACACTAAAATATCAACTCATGTTAATCCTATGGTGCCATTTTTTTTTTTTTTTTTAAATATGGGGTTGATATTTGGGAGATCGATAGGGTTGTTTGGTTAGGAAGTGCAAGGACTCGACCACCCTGCAGGTGCCTCCCCCAGGACAGCATTTTGCCAATGCAAATCCTGACTAGCTCATTTCACTGAAACAGTTCAGGCATTTCATGTTGTTGTTGTTTCTTATGCCACCTGATCTCGACTGCGTCAGATTCAGGCCCACGAAATTCATCATGGCAAAGGGGCTAGATGTACGCCTGCCGGTGGCCGTAACGTTGAGCACCATACAGGTGACAGTGCGATTTAGCTCGTTTCCACCCCAATTTTGAAGGAGAACATCCTGGGGGACGGTCAGGGTCTCCCTTTTCTCTTCCCCTTCCATCAACCTCACGAGAGGACTTGTAAATTGTAATGATATAGAAGACAGCTTGAAAAACTTTTGAAACTAAAGCTTAAAAAAACATCAACGTCATTGCTATTCAATCCTTAATATATGTTATACATATTCTCTTAAGAAATCGTTGATGCGCCGCACTGATTGCGATCATTATTGTATTTGAATTTCTTAAAATGACTTTTTACAGTTTCGTAACAAACACGCAGAACTGAATACAAGTATCATATTCTTAGTTTATACAAATATTATATTGTCATACATCACTTGAGATATCATATTATCTTCTTTATACTATCTTTCTCATTCTAAATACACAAAGAAGACATTTTACATTTTTGATGAATAAAAATTTACGAAAAATATTTTTAATTAGAATCTTTCATAAGGATCATCCCAAAAATATGAATGTTAGATATTTAATGTCTTTTATTCATGAGTCTCCTAACTTTCTGCAAAAAAATTATGTGAGTTTTAACTCTGAATCCAGAGAAAATTGAAGACGTATTTAGAGACACATGAACTTCTAACCAAAGCAGCTGTAGTATAATATGCAAAGATAAGCAAATGTAACTTTGCTTTATTTGTTTCTTAGTAACAAGCCTAATTTTAGTATTTATAATGTTTACAACGATAAATCTAAGGCGTTTTTTAATATAATTTAGAATATATTAAATATTTTTCCAATTTTTGTTTTCAACTGTTTTGTTTTGTCAGATGAAATAATTTCTGAATATTCCAGAGTGAAAATTCAAACTAGAAACTATTTTATTTAAATAACTGGAAGAAAAAAAAAAGTGAAATCCAACCAAGGTATTGTTGGTTGAAATCATTTACTCTCGAACTATTATAGTTTAGAGTCCTCTGTTCTACAAAAATTGTTCGCTTGTCAGCCATTAGGATAAAAACCAATCATTTGATTTCAATTGATTCTCAAGCAATGTGAAGGAGCGGTCAACTTAATCACTATCTGAGACAAATAATTATGTCAGTTATCTTGCTTACGATCCTATGTTACAGTACTGGTTAGTGCGTGACCGGAATTACTTGCTAACCTGGATTAAAGAACCACTTCCTTAACTCCGAGGATTTGAAATATTCTGCGGGAAGCAATATTTTACACATACGACAGTTAAGAAATATTTTTCTCCAGAATGGATGAGCTCTCCCATCCATCAGTGGACGAGAGTTAGAAAGAATATTAGCCATAGTCAAAACAAACATAATTTATTAACAAGTTTCAACAACCTATCAAATCTCAACAATCCAGCTTAGGAAGTTAAGTTAGTATGGGAGCAAACGTCGGGAAATCATAATAGTTTTTTTTCCACTCTGGCTATATTTCTCTTTTTTGGTTTGCAATGGTTCCATGTTCTTGGTTCTTTCGGTTTGATGTGAAGATGTCTTAGGATTTATTAGTCTTCTTTTTAATTTATTTACTATATATATATATATATATAACACAACTTAAATCAGTGGCGCAACAGCCCATGAGGGCCAAGGTCTACTGTGCTCAACTCAGTATACGCGACCTTGGGCCTTGGGGTGCATGAGTAGATTCTTCGATCAGGTGGTCAGTCTGACGCGAAACCTCCAGTGTTAAGTTCCCAAGCAAGCTTGGTACTTCTTTATCGACAACCTGAAGGGATGAAAGGCTGAGTCAACCATGCCCAGTCCGGGGTTTAAACCTCGGACCAGTGATGTGAAAGTGCGATGCACTAACCACTCAGCCACTGAGCTTCATTTATATATTTATATATATATATATATATATATATATATATTATATCTTGTTCATATTTTCAATTGTTAATAAAATACTTTCTATTCATCCATTCAAGTTCAAATACATTTTTTTAAACTTGTAGTGGAGGACACTTGACGTTAATACTTCTTTCAAATATCTCAATTCATTAATTAAATTAAAAAATGAATACATAGTAACAAACAAAAATAATAGTCCAACATCATATATAAAAAGGAAAATCGTTCGTTGTGTCCCTGTGGAGCAATGGATAGCGCGTTGGACTTTTAATCCAAAGGTTGGGGATTCGAATCCCACCTGGGATGGCCTAATTTCTGAGAATGCGATTTCCTTTTTTACTGTACTACTTTATGAGAATAATTAAATTTATAATTAATGAATAAATAGTAGCAAAAAAAAAAAAAAAATAGTCCAAAACCATATGTTGAAAGGAAAATGGAAAACTTCAAGAAAAATCGTTTTTTATTTTGTCACATAATACTGTGATTCTGTCATATGTATATACATATTTATATTAAGTGTAACTATTAAATAAAAAGTAACTAAAATAAAAAATTTCTTTTTTGACCTAAGTAGGAATTGACTTAAAAATTTTTTAGATTTCTTGTTCTTTAGACATCCAAGGTGTTCACATGGGCTGGTACAAGGGTTATTCCATGTTTGGCCATCCCTTTCCATTTCGGTGTAAGATGACTTAATTGGCAGAATGGAAAGCCAATGCTGCCAATGTATTGCAGTTAGAGGTGGAGACACACACATTTTTATTAAAATCCCTTTTCTTATAATCTTTCCGGGACGTTTTTCCACATAAAATTGTGAAGTAGTGCTTTCTCGATGACAGGATTTTTTTACCAAGAGTGTATTTTTTTATTGTAAATCTTGTTTATGCGTTAAGTTTATGCAGATTTTAGAGTCGCATTCAATAAAAGAACTATTTCCTCCTAATTTCTGGTTTCTGTGTCCATTTATTTTCAAATTAGACACAAAAAACAGATTGCACTTAATTTTTGGATGCCAGTGTGTGTATATTTGTATACATAAAGATTGATGACATTATGTCTTATTATTATATCAGTTTAATGATTAGTGTTGATGAATTATAACACTGAATTAACTATCATAATTTAATTATTTTCGTAGTTGAATCCTATTTTCTATGAAACAATATAATGATTTAAAATAATTCAAATTTTATATTCATGTTAAAATGTTAGTTCCGGGCGGTTTATTATAACATGTTTCGCGTGTGTGCACGAATAGTGAGTGAAAGAGGGCCTCAATATAGTGAGAGAGTTGTATTTATAATTTCGAGAGAAAATACTTCTGCACTTATATATATATTTCGTCTTGCCCTACATAGGCGAATTGTACAACTTAATCAGCTTAGCTGTTAAAGAGAGATAGAAAGACATTAATTTCGAAGGTGAACATTAGGCGTGTATTTTATAAAACAGATATATACAGTGAAAATCGTTTAACAGGAAATTGAAAAGACTAAAATATTTTTTCATGTTAAAAGAATTTCGTGTTAAAGGATTTTGCAAAAAAAAAAAAAAAAAAAATTCCAAAATGACTTTGTATGCTATAATTGCGGCTGTACACACATTATCACCATCTACTGCAACGAATTCTTCAGATGATACAGCAGGACAGTCCAATAATATGAAAAAATACCTCTGTTTCATTTTACATCCAACTTAAATCTCACTTGCGTGGCTGGTGTTTTTCGTATTTTGTCCCTTCCCAAAAGGGAAATATTTTCGAGCTAAGCGATTTTCATTTTTTTCGTGTTAAGAGAAAAAAAATCCATGAAATACGTAGTAGCCTGTCAGAACCGTTGTATTATTTCGTGTTAATTGATATTTCGCCTTAAGCGTTTTCGCGTTAAACTTATTTCTCTAAGATAAAAAATATTTCATGATGTTATTTTATATTAATATTTTATAATAACATCGCCCTCTAAAACATCGTAAGGGCTACTGGCAACAAACCGAGTAATTTTGAACCTCTGTCAAATGATGAGAATGACACCTGAGCTGGCACCTGATTCTTCAAGCTGGTTTCGAGTCTTAGTGGTACTTAGACTCGAGCCCGGGACTCGAGAATGTTGTATACGAGTTCACGACCATTACCCCTCAACAACTCCGTGGTTTAAAAATATTATATATATATAATCAGAAAGCAATCAAGTCAAAATTCAAAGTACTCAAAAATCATGCAACTGCAACTCGCTTTTTTAGTCAGCTAACTCTCTTCAAATGGCGCCATGCTACCAAAACGCTATCCAATGATCTTTGGCGTTTTTACAAAAAGGTTTTTCCTGTGGCAGAATTGGCATAGCGGTTTACTAACCAAAATATGGGTAACAGTTGTTATTTTAACCCTTAACTTCGCACTGTTGCATTTTTGCAACATATGATTTATTTTAATTTAACAGACTCAATATTTTTTTTATTTACCTGCAAATCACTTATCTGGGGAAAAAAAGATTACTGCAACGAAATACATGCTAATTTTGTCACTAGATGGAAGTACATTTTTTCAGAAATCACAACAATTATAAAAATCTCTGATGCCTCAAGAACTGTGTTTTTGCTATAAAAAGAATCCATTATATTTTATGCTTCCTCTTGTTTATTGACGAAATAAATTACCAGGTAAGAAATTTAAACATTTTATGATGAATAATAAAATCCTCATATAAAAAAAAAGTTTTTTAATTTACAGCACTACTGCGCAATGTTGCACTTCTGTAACAAACAAAAAATTGACTGAAATTTAATTTAAAACTACTTAATATTTTTTTCATATTTTTCTCTTTTATTATTACTTGAGAACTAACTGATATAATTTGTTCATAGAAATTTAAAAAATTGCGAAGTTAAGGGTTAAAATCTATTTATATTTATTTGTGTGTGTGCTGTGTTCCTGTGATGCTGCAGGCTGTAAAATAAATGGTGAAATTGTTGAATCGGCCACTGATCCACCAAATTTTGAAAAATTGGCAATTTGGCGCATTTTTGCGTGTTGTGTTTTGGACTAGCAACCCTACGATTTGGCGATTTTGACTCCTTTCATCGATTTGGCGAGAAAACATTTGGAGGGATAAGTGGCCGATACGACAATTCTACCATATAAATTATTCTGATTTGAATATGGATAAATAATTTATTACTAACTGGTCTAACAGGTCAAAAGTTAAACACTACTACTTTGCTATTGCACATATAAAAAATGGCACTCAATGTCATACAAGAATCTAAAAAAAATGAAACCTCTTAAAGAGAAAATTCAGAATGTGATTTGTAATCGAAGCACAAAGATTGATGTGTGTTACTACTACTGACTAACGACAGTTTATGTGGATTTAAGTATGCTTTATGGGTGTAAACTTTCCCTCAGTGGAGAATTTCTACAAAATAGGGCCCCCAAATAATCAAGAATATACAGAAAGAACAATCCTAAAGAAGGTCATAAAACCCTGAAACAACAGAAGCCTATTAAAGTGCCAAAGTGGCTTAACTGTTAACGTTTCTCAGAAAAACAGCTTTCAACTGTAAGGGAAGAAATTATCTAAAAAAGAAGTAATAACAAAACAAAATGCAAATACTTAAAGAAAATGAAGGGAAAAATTCTTGAATATGAAATGAAGCTTAAAAGCAAACACTATGTATTAATCTGACAAAGCAGAGGTAAAATCAGAATGATGCAAAAGGTATCTCAGTTGCGTAAAATATATGTTTATAACTATAATTAGAGAAAGAAAACTATTAGTTTGGCTGTGTTCAATTCATATGTAAACATTTTGTTGTGTATAGCTTAAGATTACATTCTTATAAAGAGAATTGTTAATATTCTTATTCTAGCATTGAAATTTAAAAATATAAAATTGAAAATTCCATACATACTTTTATAACACATACCCCCATATAAAAAAATATTTAGCTTATTTACAAAACCAACTAAAAATTGTCAAATATCTGTACAAAAAATTCAAATAATGTCCTGTAAATTATAGCAATACATATATCTACTGTAATCTAATGATTAAATTCTTCATATGTTCACATTTCATTCCATTTATGGTACATATATTAAAAACAATTATATTCCCGTTATAATGAAACAAATACACTCTATTAATGTATTAAAACATTTATTATCATTATTATATGTTCTTATGTATTATAATAATTAATGCCCGAATTTCATTAGAACTATGAAAATCTAAAAGATTTAAATTGAAAAATAAATCAACGAGCAAAAGATTTTGTATTTTAGCTGAAATTTTAAATGGCGTGCGTCAAATTTAATTGATTGCTCTTTTCCCATGTTTCTTAAAAAAAAGAAAATCTTGAGAGTATGATTTATTTCTCTATGAAGCAAACACATGGACATTAAATGTATGGTGATAGGTCTTTCCCTTTCTATTTAATCAGTAGTAGAAAATCCTGTACATTTTACTCGATTACATGTATTTTATTATTCGACAATAAAGAAAAATAGATGTTTTCTATTACGATATATACTTCACAGTTTAATTTTTAAAAACAATGCGTAAAATTATAAAAGCAATTTAGGATAAAAGAAATAAGTAAAATTAACTAAAATTCAAGAGTTTCTCTTTTTTTTAATTTTTAATGAAATTTAACTGTAATCAGTGATTAACATTAAAAGATTTTTTTATATAAATACGCAATAGTTTGTGAAAATTGAAACTTCATGAAGAAATCATGCGAATTATTAGAACTGTAAGACGATCCCGTATGTATAGACCTAGAAACACCCTACAAATTTGCAAGTAATTCGTGTATAAAAAGCACTGAAAAAGTGCATTTGAATGAGAGTAACTTCATTTGTAAATAATTTTTAAAACTTATAATTAATATAACATTTTGCAAGAAATAGTTTGTATTTTGCCAAGTTAATATAATGCAATTAATTTAACATGCTGCAAGCCCATTATTTCGTACAATGGATACATTTAGCAAACGCGTGGCTCGACTGGAACACACACTGCTGACCACTAAATAGGCAGCCAAGAAATCTCGGGTACCGCAATAGCAACGAACAGTGCCGTTTTATCCATTAGGCACTTGGGGCGGGTGCAAGGGGCCCGGATAAGCTGGACTTAACCAGATTTTCTGATTATAAATTTCGATTATCCATTGTTAAGGGAACCTATAGCTCTTCTGCGCCCAAGGCCATAAATGAGCTTAAAAAGGCACTGGCAACGAATTTTCGTCTAATACATTATGAAAAAAGTATACTGTAAGACAAAGTAAAATTGTCTTCAAAATGCTAAATGTGCTTAATAAATATTAAATTATAAAAAAATATATATATAACTCGAAGTTTGTTTCCATATCGTTTTTGATAAGAGAAAGGACTTTTCGAGAACTTCTCAAATCAGTGGTGTATTACAAAAAAAATAAAATAAAATAAAGCGTTTTTAAAAAATCTTACATAAATGAGATTAACAGCTAGTTTATGAAGTTTTCTGAAGTATTTGTAAATGAACGGGGTATTTTTGAAACGACGTTTATTCCTACAAATGAATTCTTTTATGAATGGAAAATTAAGAATCTAATGTCAACTTTGCATATCAACATTTAGTTTTAAGCCATAAAAATTTAAATACTCATTCATCAGCGAAAAGTCTTGAGGAATCGTAAAAAATATTGCCCAAGTTAAGATTAAAAACTTTTTATAAACTAGCAGTTCTCTAACTTTTTTCTAGATGTATCTTTTGACCAGCAGTTCCGAGACAGAATTCCGAGACAGAAATTTTCCAAATAGATGTTGAAAACTTCGAGTTTAAATAAGATTATTAATTGATTGGGGTCTGGAAGTTGTGTGCCAAACTACCAAAGAACTGACACAATTTCCTTGAAAAGCTGCATTTTTACTCTGCATTAGAAGATACAGAAAGTTGAACGATTTAAATTTACTGGTACCTTATTGATTTTCCTGTTCTAAATTTTAAGAAAAATGCTGTTTTGCTGATGCTCAGATTATCGACATAATAGCGTAATTTAATAACAACTCTACAAAGCGAAAACAATCTGTGTCGCAATACAAACAGTATTGCGCCAACACATACTGATGATTTATCGCAAGATATATATACGTATAAAAGCTGTGTAATTCAAAATGATTGAATTCTGGGACAAATAGTAATTGCGTTTTAGAAGATGACGAATATTTTCGAAGAAAACTAAATTCTAGCAGGATTTAATAAGAATTTCGAAAAGTCTAAGAACATTCATGAAAGAATTCATGGTTGAGTAACTGAGGGGAACTAAAACAAGTTTCTGAGAGCCAGTTTTCTTTAATTTATTTCCTCCGATTTTACTCAATCACATATGTGTATGTATGTGTGATTTAAACTGAATAATACCTCATTTTAAGAACGAACAATATCTTTAATCTTTTTTTAATTTATTTCTTAAAAATGTTGATTCTTTTTATCCTTCTTAATAACATTTCTTTCGGGTTTTTTTAATGAAATTGTTTTAAACCGGATTCGTTTATTTTTTATAGGAAAAATTAATACGCATAAGAAAGCATGACCATAAGTCTTGTCTTAATTTTCTGTTGAATAAGGGACTTTTAATAAAAAAAAAAAGTTCGCATGATATAATTTTTGTAGATCATGACACATATTTCTCTTTAATGGAGAAATTTTCCTACTGTTAAAAGGAGGGAGGGAGTGTGAAGACTTTTGAGTTAATGCTGTCTTTTCTTTTCTGAACTATTTGCATACCCCCAGGGATACACATACCACAGTTTTATAATCATTGTTCTGACCAGGGGTTCTTAAACGTTTCGTGGTGGCGACCTCCCTTTTTGTATAAAAATTTTTTGTGTCCCTATAAGCATTGCGCAAAGTTTACACACGCTAGGGTACTTCTATATGTGTTTTATTTGTAGTATATTATTGTTTTGCATTAATAAGTATCCGCAATAAGTTTTTACTTTAAAAACAACGGTATAAATACTTTAATTAACAAAATTTTAAAAAACATTATGTAATGTAATTACACAGCAAATTATACATAAACTATAATCTGTTTATAAAGTGATGTCATTTTGAGTGTACTTCTGAGATCACATTAGGTTTTATTGACCAAGGTATATGCAAGATTTAAGTATCAATGGGAAGGATGTGCTTGATTATTTTTTATTCTGTTAAATCTTGTAATAATAGTCGACATTACCGGACAAAGTACTTCCACAATATTCTTTAGATTTGATCAGTACCCCAATAAGAATCTATATAAAAAATTAAATTATATATTGGCTTTCTCTAATAAGAATCTGAATAAACAATTAAATAATAATTATTAATGGCGGACAAGTTATTTTATGCAAAAAGATATATTAAAAAAAAAAAGGCTAAAGGTTTTGACAACCCCAGATCCGAGTCACGTGACCCCTAGTTTGAGTGAGCGAATATTAACGTCGCACTGTTCAGCTACACAAGGGCTTTTGGCGACGGACCACGTAATTTTGAACCATGGTCAAGTGACGTGGACGACACCTGAGCTGGCACCCCCTCTCCTAACTACCACACCAACGGGAGGACGTTTCAGCTCTCGAC
>BMAV01004942.1:314573-365271 GCA_019973955.1 Trichonephila inaurata madagascariensis
GGAGAGCAAAGAGGCAAACATAAAAATCATCCTAGGGTAAACCCTGCTGTTAAAGAGAATGTTGTTCAATTTATCAACTCTATTCCGAGGGTCGAATCGCACCATATCCAAGCCCAGACCACACGGGAATATATTCAAAGTGACAGATCATTAGCAGATATTTACAGAGATTATAAGGACTTACACCAAGAAAATAACTTGACGTTTGCTTCCGAATCGACATTTCAACGCCTATTTAACGTTCAGTTCAATATGGGATTTTTTTCCCAAAAAAAAGATTTGTGTGAGGGCTTCAAAAATGCAAATGATGAACAAAAACTGAAATTACACTAAGCCTATAAACAGCATCTGCTTGAGAAGGACCTGGTGCGAAAGGAGAAGGAAATAGACAAAAAAGAATCAGGTTCCATAGTAGTCGTTTACGATCTCCAGTGCAGTTATGCAATTACCTAAAGGGCAGGTTTCTTTGTTCTTTTACAAGTCCAGAATCAATTGTTTTAATTTTACTATTAGTGATTTGTATGCAAAGAAAATGTGGACTGTTCTTTTTGGGGCGAGACTCAAGGTAAGCGTGGTGCTATAGAAATCGGAAGCTGTGTTTTAGCTTTCATTGAATCGCAGCTTAATAACCATCCTAGTGGAGACCTAGATCTGATATTTTACTCAGACAACTCTGTTGAGAACAGCAAAAAAAAAAACCAAGTATTTGTTATCTGCTTATGCCTATGATGTGTCCAATATGAGTGAAGTCAGTTACTCACAAGTATTTGATAAGAGGACATTCACAAAACGAAGGGGACAATGTTCATAGTGTTGTCGAAAAACAAGTAAAAAGGCATATAAAATCAAGTACTATTTTTATACACCACTACAGTATATAACATTGATTCGGGCTGCCTAAAAATCTGGACCAGCATACAAAGTGCATGAAATGACACATCACCAATTTTACGATTTAAAAGCATTTCAAGAAGCGTGGGGCACGAATTTCAATAAGGATAAAGAAAATAACCAAATTAAGTGGTATGATATTAAAACTATCAAGGTTGAAAAGGATAGTCCTATTACGTTTTTCTATAAAACATCATTTCTCCAAGTACTGAATTTAAGACATGCTTGGTGAAGAAGAGAAGGACTAGACGTACTGTGGAATCTGTGTGTGTGTATCTGATATTTTCCATTACATATTATCTTCATTATGCTTTATGCAGTTATAAAATTAAGATTCATTACGTATATATTTCTAACCTGGTCACAATCATATATCCTAATTTTTTTTTCTTTTAACACTTTACTTAAACACGCGAAGATTTAGTAATCAGTAACACAATAACTAATTAAAAATGAATTTAAACTAAAGAAAAGACCTAAATTTCAGTAAAAAATGACACTACATTTTAAATATAACATTTACTAAAACCCACATGAAAATCTGAAATTGCCTCCAAAGGTTTTTAGCAAATCTAACACAGTTGCAGTTATACAATTATCTAAAGTTAATTTGGGTATTAAAAAATAAAAATTAATCGAGGCCTTGCAACTTTTCCCCAGTTTTAAAAATGCAATGTTTACATTTCTATCTGTCAAAATGGACGGGGTAAATCAGCTGATTATTTTTAAAAATCATTTTAAAATACTTCTTATTCATATAATGGCTTGTATGTTATATCATTGGAAAGGTCTTGATTTGGAGATTTTAGAAATATCAAAAACTCAAAATCGATTTCCGAAAGGTTTTTACCCGACTGACTGCCCTTAAACTATGATTTATAACTTGAAGGTATTGAGACAATCAAGATAGAAAACAGTAAAGATTGATGTCGTTTTAAGCACGAATTATTTTAGTTTGATATTTTTCATTAATGTAGGTAGGTACCTACTATTCTTTTAGTAATTGTACAAGATTTAACTTCATTTTTCTAACATCTAACTTTTTTAATTTTGCCAATGTTGAAGTAGCGAGATAAGAATACTCAAATGTAGACTATATATTTGTCAGGGATACCTATCTGTGTACCAATGTGATAAAAACTTGCAAAGGTGTTAATTATTGCTGTGATTACATAATAAAAATAATACCCAATAAGTTATTTAAGATCTCTATGCAATTGTGTGGTATAATAAGTACATAATAAGTAATTACTATACTTATTGTAAATGTAAGACCACTAACTGGGTATCTACTCACTGTTTGTTGTAAAGAACAAACCGCCTTATTATTTTTTATATATATAAAGTTTATTCTAGTTAGTAATTATAGAAGAAAATAAATACCAAATTTTATTTTTGATTATACAATCCAGTTTTATTTCTCAATCATTTTATAATCTTGGACCTACATAAAACTAAAAACTAAAGCCAGTAGATAAGAATGAACACTACCCAAACACATGAAATAACTCGAAATACCTCAAAGAGAAGTTATCTTATTTTTAAGGTGAAAAGTAATGTAACTCATTTTTTTCTTTCAGGTAAAGTAAAATAACTCCATTTAGTGTACAAAAAAGTTGCTTAACGCTGGTGTAAAACTAGAGTAACTCGAAAATTGTATTTTTTTTAAGGTTTTAAATAGACAATCTAGAAATGAGTTAGTTAAATCAGCTTTATAAAATGTTGGCTTCATGCGTGTTATATTAGAATTGGGATACCTCTCATAGGTTTTCTAAAAAATCAGTTTTTCGTAATTTCTCAAAAATGAGATATTTTGACTTACTTTAGTTTTTATCTAGAGGTGCGATATATAACTGATTACTCTATTTCTATTAACGTTGCATAATAAGGACATTTACCATATGATCGAAATGGTAACTCATTTGTCTTTAAGTGCCAGAATACCATACAAGCTTGTCGAACGTAGCTATAAATTTACAAATGAACTACTTTTTTAAGTTTTAACATATCAGAACTAAATTAACCTTTCGCAGTTATAAGCAATCTTGAAGTTTTCATGAGAAATTCACTCAAGTTAATACTTAAATGGTGGATTTTTTTCATCATGAATTTTGCTCAAGTGTCAAGAACTGGTTATAAGCAAAAACTATACAGTCCCTCAAAATAAATGGGGTTTTTTTCTGATGGTCGCTCTCAGGGGCTAATTTAGCTTTTTCTTCTGAATGAACAGCCCTCTTTTTTAGCCATATTCTGAATTTAACAACTATTAATAAGGAGTATACTTAGAAGATCAATTTATAGTAAAAGTAAAATACCGGGAACTTTTATTATTTCGTTTTGGAAGATAGCATATTAATGAATATTGAGAAGGAGGCTTTTTTTTAATAACCTTCAATTGGTTGCCTTTTTTTTTTTGTAGATGTATAAATCTTAAATTACTCTAGGTACATAACTATTGTTTGGAATACAGTCTATGTTTATCTCAGTCTTAATAAAAAGTTGAAATTCGATATCCAGGGCAGATTATTCTACAGCAAAAATGTGCAGCGCTTTTCTTCATAATACAATATGATTTTATGGCTAATGTAACTCATAAATAAGTTTTATTATTTTTAACAATGTCATCTAATTACCAAAACCTGAAGTTTCGTAAGATATCGAAATTGTGCTGATCGAAAAATTAAAATTTGATTTGATTAGTATTGCTTTAAATCTATGCAATTACTTAATGATGATGAGAGGTATTGAAAGTCATGTATCCATTTTAAGACAAAACTATCGCATTGGCAATATTCTAGAGCAAGATTTCTTGAACTTTTGGGGCCCTGTAATATTTACGAAAATTTAGTGGGACCACATAAGCATTGTACAAACGCGACACACGCGGGAGTGAAACTGTTCGTTTCTTCATTTGTGTACTATTACATTTTAGGTCATTAATTTTATATAATTTTTAACTTTAATAAACAGAACACTGAAAATTTTAAGTAAGTAACAAACTCTTAAAAATGTAATGCATAATAAAAATAAACTCAATTACTTGGGTAAATTCAAATATTAGCTGTAGTCAGTCCATTGAGTGTAGCCACTTGGAAGGTCACTACTACGAAAACTCACTTACTTCCAACATCGCATATGCGAGGATTAAGTATCAACTGGAAGGGTGTATGCCTTTTTATTTTTAATTATATTATCAAATCTTGGCAAAATAGTCGACATCTCAGAACGAAACACTTCAAGATTCTATAGATTTGATCGGTACTGTGACTTCATAGTGGTTAAAGGCAAAACTCTCCCGCAAACATGTCGTAGGAAGAGGTAAAATAAAATTTATGGTAATTGCAAAATCATTGGAAATTCTTTTGTGACTCTTAGCCAAAAAATTTCTAAGGACTTTGAATTAAAATCAATTTTCAACCCCGAATCGTTTGATTACTCACCAAGCTCTTCCTGTGATTTTAAGTGCAAATGAGTATTGTTTTTTACATTGAATTTCCGAATGGTTTCACAATCCTTATTAATTCTTCTGTACTAAAATAAAGAAGGGAAATATTTCTTAAAGTTTTTCTCATGGCACCTAGGATGTTCATTTATCATTTACAATAACTCATCTTTTTGATGAACTGTTCCATCATTTTCACTTAAAAATTCACTTGCTGAGACAAACATTTTTAATGAAGTTGAAATTTGTCTGCCAAAATTTCTCCTTTAAAAAGAAAAGGTTTTTGCTCAGTAATGGTTGAAAGTGGGAGGCTGTTCTCCGAGGACAGATTGTATCTCTAAGCCTATTTGGGAGAGCTGGGTCCATGTGGATACTTCATCCAAATCCCTGCCTCCCATCCGGTATAGTGGTTAGCAACGCTGATTGCTGTGCCTTTGGGTCTATGTTCGAATCTCGTAGAATTCATTGATGTTTGTAAATGTATACTGCCTTCATGGTATGGGGGTACTCTAAATAGCCATCAAGACGTAAGTCCTCTCGTGAGGTTGGTGGAAGAAGAGAGGTGGGAATCCCCTGCCCATCCCCAGGGTGTTCTCCTTCAAACTTAGGGTGGAATAGAGCCAAATCACACTGTCATCTGTATAGTGCTCAAAGATAAGGCTAATGACAGGCTTATATGTAAGCCTTTGCCATGGTGAATTTCGCGGGCCTTGATTTGATGTTACTGTTGACCAGGTAGCATAAATAACAACATCAATATCCGTAGTGCAACTTCAAAGCAATTAATAAAAAAAATCAACATCAAGCCATAAAGAGGACTTTGAGCCCCTACAAATTAAAAGTGTATCAACTGTTAAATAAAACATATCTTTAGAACACAAAATAAAGAAAAACAACTTCATGGCTACAGGATTTGTGCAAATGAAATAATGGAAATACAATCAACAGGTGCCTAATTTTCCTAAGGTACGTATGGCAACACATATTTCTGTTGGTAGGCGGAACTTAAGTTTAGTTTCTTAACCAATAGTATTACTGTTTTTGCAAAACAGGTGAAGAAATTCTGTGTCATATTGTTTTGTTTTAGTATTATGCATTTCAATGATACGGCTTGTAGTAATAACTTTTGTTGCTCTATATTTTGCATATCTAATCAATCAATGAAGCAATTGATTCATGTGCACTTAGTGTTGTCATTCAATTAACGTGAAACGTTTATTATTTTATAAATTATTTGTGTAAAAGTATTAATAGTGTCAAAATGACAGATAAAATCTTCTCTACTCCGAACGAAGAAATTATTGAAGAATCGGATGACTTACATGGTCAGTAAATTTATCAATATGTTAAATATTGAGTTTTTGGAACTACTAGCTCAAATTTTGTGCATCAGTTTCTTTCTTTTTTTTTTTAAAAAAAGAGAAGGTTTTATATTATTTCCTACTTTGAGATTTCTTTTTTGTGCACTTTAAAATGGAATTTTCTAAAATATTTTCCCCCGTTATTTATCTTCTTATCTTAAAAAGGAAATTATATTTGTGTATTTCATTTCTAGTATTTGTTTTTCATATCATTATAGAATTCAAATTATAAAAAAGTATATATTAGTTTTATACTGTTTTGAGAACATGGTTTAAAAAGAATTTATTTCTGTCTTCCCTTGTCTTTAAAATGCTTCTCTTATTAACTTTGAAATCGATTAATTTGTTTAAGACTGCTCATTCCCTTTGCAGCATTGTTTGTATTTGTTTGGAAACAAGGATTCTATGTAGTAGATATATATTTCTTTATCACACACACAGCTTTGTCATTTGATGTAAAATATATATTAATGGAATAGAAATTTAAAAGAATTTATACACAAAGTTGGAATAATTTTAGTTGAATGAAATGATATTTTTTATTAATATGGAAATTTTAAAAATGATTACATAAATATAAGAAATTATATTAAAGGTATTGAGTAGCTGTTGGATGATTTTCTCTTTTTGGTATTGTTTTGAGAAATATCATAGTCCTTTCATAAGTACACAGTCTTCATAGTTCCTGAAAATTTTGTATTTGTATATTATTTTTACAATGCATGGAGTGTTTCTAATAGTTTAGTTGAATATGATGTTCGAGATACTAATTTATTTTCAGCGCAGGTTTTATTTTTTAAAATAAAACTCACTTTCAATCCCAATTAAGCAACAGATTCTGGACTTATTTTGGTATTCGTATTTTAATTGATGTGAGAATCGATATTTTTAATTCATGTTTCCATTTCGAAGATTGTGTTTGTATTTCAGTGAATTTAAATGGTTTGCTTTAACCAATATACATTCTTCTACAATCAAATTGAGCCTGTTAAACCAAATTCTGCCTTAATTTCAAAAGTTCTTTTCAAAGGAATACTTAAAATCTTTTAGATTATTTAATAAAAAACTTAAATTAAAATGTTCATTGATATACTTATAAGTAAAATGTAGCTTTCTATATTCTGACTGTAATTTGTAAAAATTATCTTATTTGAAAAGAAAAGAAAGGAAATAAACTGATAGCATGTGTTGATAAAAATATAAACCTATGTAATTTTTAATGCTGTAATACTTTTAAAAATGTAGTAAATCTTAGAGAATCAGATGTTACTGTTTGTTGATTGAAATAAAGAAATTATACATTCTTAGTGTTTTATTTTATGTACAGATTGCTAAAACATATCACGTAGATGTATCAACAAATCTGCTTATTTTATTCATTTCAAAAAATTTTTAAATGTTTTGAAAATGGTTATTAAAAACATTTTTAAATTTTCCTTTACATAATAATTTATTTTTTGGTGATTATCTGAATACTATTTTCAAAACATCCTGAGTTATTTATAATTATTTTTAATGAATTTTTTTTAAAAAAATTATAAAACAATTATTTCATGAGCAATTTGATTTTCTTTTTTCTATATTCTTTGACACTCAATGTATAATACATGTGTAGAACAATGCATAACTTTTACTATCTCTGGTGTAGCTTGTCTTGATTGGGCCCAGTATCAAAATTCTTTTGGGGGTCCTTTATTGGGACCCCATAACATTTTATGATTTTCTGCTTGTACATGTTGGAGCCCTATATCATTGATAGGGTGGTAGCTACGTCCCTGTTTATTACAAGATTGGAGTTACTTTTGAATCATTTTTTGTTCAATATGTTCATTACTTGTTTAAATTTACTTGTACGCTGAATTAAACATTCTTTTTAAATTTATTTGAACAGAAGTGAGCTTGATAGTTAAATAAATTGTGGTATATTTCTGTATTCCAAAAATTTGATTTTTGGTTGAATCAAAAATTTAATTTCCGAAAATTTGATTATTCATTTATATTTTTTTCTGGATAAAACTGCCATTGGTATCATATGTGTCTAGATTCAATATATTTTAATTAATACTATAATTTATCAATTATCTGCATGTCTGCATATTTATAATATAACAAAGAATTGATCTTTTTCAATTTTTGAAGTTGTGTTAATTATACAAATAGGTTATCTGATAGCTACATCTACACAGCAATACTTATAGTTTAGAACTGGAAAAAAATGTTTAAATAATTTTTTTGTTTGGCAATGGGAAAAAATGAAAGATATAAAAAAGAAATGTAATGTCTTGAAACATTTCGAATGTGTATCATTTTTTTTATTACATCGTTTTTTATTGTATTAGTTATTAGAAAGATTATATTAAGAATGTTTTCTATTTCTTTTCAGAAAAATATTTGCTGTTGCTCAAAACTTATTGTTGAATAAATTCTATTAGCTTATAATACATAATTTAATACATATATATACATAATAAAAAAATATGTAACTAATTTAGATGTAAACTCTTAAAAAAATTGTGTTTAATATTTAATTTAAATGTTGTGAAAATTAGAAAAAGAATTTTTAGTTTCACAATCAGAATATTTTCTCACAGAAACTCATGAATTTCTTATAAAATTGACTTACCAACTTTTTATATTTATTACAGGATTCATTTTCATTTATCTTGTTAGTTTTTATTATTGTGCATCTCTCTTGCTTAAATGTAATGTTTCAAACAAGTGAAGAATACATTATTATTCATAAAAATACAGGCATGTGTTTCTGTTTTTCTTACCTGTTTGCTTGGTCGTAATAAGAGATGCCTTTTAAAAGGTGTTTGGTACTCAATGGTGTAATGTACACCCCTGCATCGCATTGGGGGGGGGGTCAGGATTCTACAGGGCCCAAAGCCTATGTTACTATGGTTTTGCAATCCTTTGTAAGATCTGGCTTGGGGCCCAAAACCTGACTGCATGAAACCCTAATGTTCTCCGTTATACCACTGTTGGTACTCTTCTGTCAAATATAATTGAATTAATGACTATAGTACTTGATCAGATCACAGGTTTGAAATTCTTTCATTTGATACTTAATATGGGATAGAAAAACTGCTATGTATGTTTTTTTCTAATTGAACCTCGTATTCATTATGAAGCGAGGAAACTTTGAGAATGATGTATTAGTTCTGATATATTTATATCATGTGACTATTATTCTCAATTGCTACATCTATAGTCAATAGTGTAAATCTATTGTAATTTTAATTCAGTAAATTAATTCCCTGCAGTTTAATCAAGTCTGTGCCAATTTAAACTCATTTTGGGCCCTGGGTGCAGGAGATCTACAGGCCCCCTTGACAATAGCATATCACAATTTATAACCAGAAAATCTGGTTAAGTCCAGCTTATCCAGGCCCTGAGTACCAGCCCCGAGTGCCCAATGGATATACCAACACTGTCAACAGTACATATTTATTTAAAGTAACTCATTTGTTTCAACTCTCATTTGATCAATGTGAAGGATATTCATAAAATATCTCCTTTAGAAAAGTCATTTGGTGCATGTTAGAAAATGTGCTGTTGATTTTTATTTAAAATTCTTTCATTTATTTAAAAGTTCATTTCATTATTATACATATATACCAGAATTAGCAAGTCATTATCCACTTGAAAATAGCTGAAAAAATATCTTGGATCATTTGATGAAATATTATTTAACTGAAATTTTTCTCCTTAAAATTATTATTGATGTTTTTTTTTACTGTGTCATCATCCTACAGATGCTATAAACATTTGATAAAATGTGAAAAAATGAACACATTATTTAAAAATAAAATTTAGTTTATTCTCTATTTATTGCCCATATAGTTTTATAAACAATTGATAAATTTTCATAAGGAAATTAATAATAATAAATCAACCACATAGGAAAAGAATACATATAACAAATAGCTAGTGCTCCATATACAAATTTAACATCTAAAATCTAAATCATCCAAATTAGAGGAAGATTGCTTTCAAATGTTAGACCTGTATCCTTCTTTGTGTAAAAGTGTTAGTCACTGCCTTTGAAATATTTCAGAAAACAATGACTTAATGATTCCTTAGGAATAAGAGAGATTAATTTCTTTTCATTGAAAGCTGAATTTTGTAGTTTAATTAATCATATCTTTTTTAAAGTATATTGTAACTAGGAAGCTAAACAAAGTAAATTATTTTGTCGAAGACTTAATGAAATTTAGATGTTCGTACTAATATAGTAAAATTATTGATGACTGAGAAATAAATTATTTCAAAACAAAGAAATTGATTTTTCTGTGTATCATTGTTTTCAGATCCAACATTATTTTAAAAGTGTATTTATAATGATGCTAATCAGTCCAAAGGAAAAACATTTTTCTTCAAATTCCATATTATCTTAAAGCATCATAATATGTTATGTTTACTGTTGCACTGTAAAAACTAAGGATGCCAATATGTAATAATTTTTCCTAATAAATATCTAAAAGAATACTTTATTTCCCAAATGTTGTGTATTAATATTTTTATTCCCCTATAAATGATTTTTTTAAAAAGAAGTGACGCTCTTGGGTAACTTTACATAAATTAAATTTTAAAAATTAATAGTTGTAGCCTGAACAGTGCATATTTTTCTTAATTAATCTACTTTGTTCAAATAATTATAATTGATAATAAGTATTGAGAAAATAAGTGTAGAGGGGAATATCATGCCCTTAATCTATTCCAGATCCTTGAATATATACTGAACAAATATTTCCTGTAGAAGTAAAGGAGAAATAATTCATCCAATATCATGGGGGAGGGGGGAAACCATATTATAAGTGATACTGTTTAATACTAAAATATATAAATACAAAAAGCAGATGAAAGTGAAAATTGAATAATCTTTAATTTTCTTTTTCATGTCTCTTTTTCTTTACTTGGACCTGGTTAAGATCATCACATACAAACTGCATTAGAATCCCTAAATATTTTGAAACTTTGATTAAAGAATTCAAAGTAATTTCATACATCTTAGCTTAGACAACTCTGGTACAGAATAAAAATTACTAATTGTCTCTACGGCTAATAGAATTATTCGCTCATAGTTCATTGCAGAATAAAAATTCACAAAACTTTGTTAAAACTTCCCCGAGCAGTTCTACCATTGTAAGGATCTGCTCGACTTTTCAAGTCAACGTTCTAATGGATCTTGACTGACCGTCAGTCTCTCGAGGATTAGTAACACAAATATCAATAAAAATCATTCTAAGGTGAACTAATTAAAAAAAAATCGAAAGCTGATATAAATTCCTATGACTGACCATTGATTTAGTGTAACTATTGCCAAAAATATCTCGCTACCACTTTAGCCAAGTTGTCATAGCATCAATTTCGTGGCCGGCGATATTCAGTGGTGCTGCGTATTTGGTGACAGACTACTTTGTGACCGTGATTTTCAAAAAGCGTATATAGATGAATAATTTTTAGTATTTAGTGTCAGTTGAATTAGAACGTACATTTAAAATTGTTTTAAGAATATTATTATAAGAAAAGATTATTTTAATATAGTTTTTTGGCAAAAAAAAAAGGAATGTCATATTTTTAAAACATTCTCCTTTTATGAAAAATGTTTCTAGTTAATAATAATAGTTTGCTTATATATATACTTAGGACTTCTATACTAAGGCTGAACTAGAATTTTTGAAAAAAGTCACGTTATTTCCTGAGTTAGGATCAATTGAAATAAAAACGGGTGTTTTTTGTTAAAATTCCTATACCCTGATATAAAATATGAATAAATTTACTTCTAAACTGCATACTTCAAAAATCTTCGTTCAACCTCGATATAGAGGCCCTAGCTATATATAGGTAAAATATTACTATTTTAGAAACATTTTTCATAAAAAGAGAATGGGTTCTTATGAACTATTACAACCATGCCAATTTTTGAAGATAACTTACCAGATTGACAGCCCGCTTTCGCACGTATCGTAGGCGCTGAAATGGCTACCATGTGTGTTCCATATTTCTCCACTTGCCACCATTCTAAGCCAAACCATTCGTTGTTATGCCCAGTGAGTAGTGAATATTAACGTCGCGCTGTTCAGCTACACCAGGGCTTTTTGGCGACGGACCTCGTAATTTTGAACCATAGTCAAGTGATGAGGTCGACACCTAAGCTGGCACCCCTTCTCATAACTACCACACCACACCAGCGGGAGGAAATTTGGGTTCTCGACAGTTTTAACGTGTATCGCTCCCCTACACGGCGAGTCATTAATGGTACTGGGCTCGAACTCATGACATGTCTGCCATGATCCAATACCTTGACCACTGGGCTACCTACCGCAGCCCCGTTGATATGCCAAGCTCGAATACTAAAATTTGAATCTGGGATTTACCGAATTCTTAAGTAATATAGTTATTAATACTAAGGGTGGTACACTCCCTGTCCACCTAAAGGCGAACCAATCCTCTTTGTATAAATTATGTAACTGTGTGTTCACACTCATTGCTCAATTTGTAAAACTGTAATTTACATGTATTATGTAGTTTTATTTATTTGTTCTTTTTTCCCCACAAAATTCGTTCTCTTGGTAGAGACGTCTTAAGAATGTTTGAGTCACTGGGCCCAGGGAATAGTTTTTGAGGCCCTGAGCTCCTAAGAAAAAGTAAGGCCTATCTGAGATCTTTAAAAGTAGACAGTATATAGTAGAAGTTCTCAAACTTTTTCGTCTCATAGACCCCTTGCCATATTTTTCGGTTTCGAGTAGACCACTGCTTATCTAATATTGAATGTTTACAAATTTATCAACTTAAATGCCTTTTTGACAGCTGGTACTGCAACGTGCTTTAATAGAATTAAATCGTTAACGGTAGTGAAGTATGACATTTAAAACTTAAGAAGCACATGTTAATGAATTAAATTAATACATGAAGTAACTGAGAACAAAGAAATGCTTTTAATGAGAGGGGGGTGAGTCTGGTGCTTCACACACACAATAACAAATTTTTCCCGTTTAATACCAATCTAGTCAGGTTTAACCCTAAATCTCTTTTGTTAGCAAGTGTGCCATTTTTTCCACCCTTTCTATTGTTTTTGAGATTGACAAACTCACTGAAACTCCTTCTAAATAAGAAAAGCAATTAAAAACTTTTTCCTCGCAATTCCATAATTCGCGACATATGCCTTTTTAAAGCCAAAATTGCTGACATCCGTTTCTAAACTTTACTTTAAGATCTTTCTTAGGGCCTGTTCTGGTCAGTTCCTATTGTAATATGACCCTTTTTTTTCAGTATGACTATATTAATTCATTGTTTACAGTAGTATTACTATTAAAAAAAAGTAATCTCTCAAACCTAGTTTCAAAATCTAAATAAAAGGCATTTAAATGTTGAGCATTGGTTAAAATGTCCTGACTGATTGTCCATGACAAATTGAAAAAATTCTCACTGGCCAATATTATACTTCTTTTGCTTAATTCTGGAAAGAAGTGCTAAAATGGTTCTTGTCTTAGTAAAATTGATGCTGTCACCTAGTAACCCAAATTAATCTCACTAAATTTAGTAAATACATCAGTTAAATTGGTGAAATCTGACTAAATTTTTTTAAAGATTTAAGTAATGATATGAGAGAGAGAGATTTAATGAGAGCCACTATCACACACATCATAGACTCCCATTTGCACCTCATGGACCCCCAAATTATTTTTTCACTGGCGTCGACCCCTTGCAGGTCATCATAGACCCCTGGGGGTCTATATAGACTACTTTGGGAATCACTGGTATGTAGCATGCATTGTCAAATACTCGTTCCAACGGTAATTTGAAACAAATAAATATGCACGACTCACACAAACCTAGGTACAAACCGGCTCTACCGATGGTCTCATTTGGACTCAATGAGTTTAAAGATTGTTTATGGCTTAGGCCAGTGGCACACACAAATTTTTCAAAGTAAGTGGGGGGAGTCCAGGGCCGAAAGTCCACCATTCTCGTATAACTCAATACGCCGCCAAATATATTCGTTTGATTTTGTCGATTTTGGGAACAAAAAACTGAAAAGTAAATTATTGAATTATAAATAAAATAAATTGGTGATAACAAATACTTGATTATAAATTTTATGTACTATATACATAGGATTATCACCAATCGAAAAAAAATAAATAAATCATGAGTCAAGGGGTCCGCGTCCCCTGGCCCCCCGCACCCATAGAGCTTCAGCTCTTGCAACTTCCTGGAAAGTTGAGTATTTAGTTCTGTTAATAATTCTTCATATAAGACTACGCCTTCCTTTTCACGCAACTTCTCTAGTCCAGGCAATCGTTGCGTTATTTTTTTGCGAGTGAGTGAGTGAGTGAATATTAACGTCGCACTGCTCATCTACACGAGGGCTTTTGGCGACGGACCACGTAATTTTGAACCATGGTCAAGGGACGTAGACGACACCTGAGCTGGCACCACCTCTCCTAACTACCACACCAACGGAGGTCGTTTGAGCTCTCGACAGATTTAACGTACATCGCTGCCCTACACGGCGGGTCTTTAGTGGTACTGGGCTCGAACTCACATGACAAAGCCAGCCACGATCCGATACCTATACCACTCGGCTACCGCGGCCACACTTTTCTGCGAGAGCTTGCAGTTATGTACTATCGCAAGCGTATTGGCGACATGAAACGAAGCACATGGTTGCCAATTCATTGCTTACGACACATGTGAAATCGGGGTTGCCAACTTGGCGAGAAATCTTGAACGGTAGCATTGTTGCGACAGTACGCAATAAATATATTACAGCATCACGAAAAACGTTTTTTTTTCTATATCGAGAGATTATTATAACATATAGTAATAAAATAATATAATATAAAATTAATAATAAGATTTTAAAAAATTAAATAATAAAAATTAGTTCTTATTAATTATTTTGCATTTATAATTACTTATTATTCTTCACATAGTATTTTTCGGCTATGTATTCCGTATGGGCTAAATTTACAGACAAGCGGTGCCAGGTAAGAATCGTATGATGCAGATACTAACATTAACACGTGCACCGCTCTAGTGTGGAAAATTCCTATACTTAAGTTGTTGATATCTTGTGTTTTAACTTAATCTCCTTATTATATACGTAATATTATAAAAATTTTGAATTATTCTTTTATACCTAATAGGTAGGAAATAATCTTATTTTTGTTGTATAACTTTTGTTTTTATTCTAGTTTATTTTTGTTAAGTGTGCTTAGCCTCTTATACCTCTGTAACTTGTCGTGTTTGTTATAGTGTACTTATTTATAGTTCTTAGTTATTTTTTTAGTTTTACTAGTAGTATGGTTACTCTTAATAAGTATACTTTAGTATAGTTATTATTATTACTTAACAACTTCTGAGGTGAGTTGTGGCCGCGGTAGCATAGTGGTCAAGGTCACAGACTCGTGGCTTACATGTCATGAGTTCGAGCCTTGTACCTCTGAAGACCCGCCAGGCAGAGGGAGCCAATGCTCGTTAATTTTGTTGAAGCTCAAATGTCCTCCCGTTGATGTGGTGTGGAAGTTAGGAGAGGGAGTGTCAGCTCGGGTGTCGTCCTCGTCACTTGACCTTTGCTCAAAATTACGAAGTCCTACTATTGTGTGACGTATTAATACTATGTGAAGCATTTAAAGATATTTGAAATGATTAATAATACAGGGTTATCAGGAGTGAATGACCGGATTACAAAATTTAATAATTTCCAGATGAATAAACAGAAAATGATAATTAAGATGTCGTTATAAAGATACAATATGAAATTTTTTTTGTACGTAACGTTTCTTGACGTAAAGTAAATACGAGTTGTGAATGAAAAAATTATCGTTTTGTATATCTTCATCCATGTAAAGGTAGTAATTTAGACGTTGCAACTCGTCAGTATGGTTCAATGCTTGCACGGTTTTCAATTTGTACGGCTTAACCCTTTACCATATTATGATTTACTGCAGTTTTTTTTCATGTAATATTTTTTTTGGATCGCTACATTGAAAATTAAGGGATATACATAAACAAAATACTCAACTTTGGGAAATTTAATCCACGTTAAAGCTAATTAATTATTTAAAGATATTCAACTGTAAAATTAATTATATGCACTGTTCACTTACAATAAATAGCCTAATCCAGCGATACTCAACCTGCAGGCCGCATGCGGCCCACCGAGCCTTTTTCAGTGGCCCGGGCATGACCTATTTCTCTGAGAAATTCACTTATTTAAGAACAATGTATTAAAAATTTGGTGGGAAATTCTTTGACAAGAAATCAAATATATCGAATTTGCTTTTTACTGTCGTCGTACGGCTGCGAATTGATATTTTTTTCTGTTTGTAACGATTAAGATTAGGATAACAGACAACAGTGGCGACAATTTTATGGTTGGAACTAATTTTTAACAATCTTTTATACTTTACAAGCGAAAAATATTCGAAAGATTTGGAGATTGGCTGTTTTGCAGTGAAAAACAAACATGGATCAGTACTTGTTTGATTTCTCACGAAAGTGCTGTATTTAAAAAATACCAATAAACAGGAATCTTTCAAAGACACTTTTCCTCCAAGATCTCTTTCAAGAGATGATAATTGGGTTTTATTGAATATTCTTTGAAACAGCAACATAGTGTTTTCTCAGTGGTATTGTCGCAGCAGTAACAAATACATCCTATGAAGTTTGTTATATTGTTGATAATCATATGAAACCGTTTACTGATGCAAAAATTGTGAAGGAGTGTGTCTTAAGTTCTTTTAATTTAGTGTTAGTGACAAAAAATGAAAAATATAAAAAATAATAATTGAAAAAAGCAAAACAGGAGTTATAATATTTTGATCAATTTTCCACATTTTAAATTTCCAATGTTATCTTAATTTAAAACCTGGTTTACTGCCCCCCCCCTTTTTAACTCCTTGTCATGTTGCGGCCCGCGTGAAATAGCTAACATATGTATGCGGCCCGCGTGAAATGGCTGACATATGTATGTGGCCCAGCAGAAAAAAAAATTGAGTACCCCTGGTCTAATCTTCTTTTAAGTCTTCATTAGCATACAAGAAAAAAAGAAGAAAAAAAAAATTTAGACACTTAAATTTTGACATTAACTATTTTTTCGGGACAAAAATGATAATGTTCACAATCCGCTGAAAACGCCGTCAGCTGAGAACGGAATTTCTTCTATAAAACTATTCGCCCTCCCCACTAAAATACTCATCATAGAACCCATGCTGCCATATATCTTGAAAGAGTAGATTTCAAAGAATAATCCTGCTAAGTATCGTCAGAATATTCGTAAAAATAGTTATTCTATGTAATTTTAAAGTGGGTGGTACTTATAAGTACCGTCGGTAGATAAAGGGTTAAAATGCAATTTTTTTTCTCAACACAGTCTATATAGTAGACTGAGGTAACACAAGTTCACACACGACTAGCACGAACCATCGATTTCTTTGGACTGCGTGTCAAAGTCCTCTCGCACTCTTCCAACATTCTCTGGCGTACAACCTAGTCACCCTGGTCTTTTGGGTTAACACAACAGGCATTCAATTTCCTGGAACTGTTTATACCATCTTCTTATACTTTTAGATGTCGGTGCATTTCTATGGTACTTTCTCCGAAATTCACGCTGAACTGTGATTACTGACAGACTTTTTGTAAACGAGAGCACACAAAAGGCCTCCCGCTGCGACGCCATTTCCACTTCTGTTCACAATTTCAAGAACATCATGATTACAACATTGCTGTCAGCTATTGGACAAAAACAATGTTGCAAACTCAAAATTTCACATTGTATCTTTATAATGACATATTAGTTATCATTTTCTGTTTATTCATCTGGGAATTATTAAATTTTGTAATCGAATCATTAATTCCTGATAACCCTGTTATAATATTTGACACCTTCGATTGTCTGTGTGTGTGTCCTTAGTAATTATCACCTATTAATGTTTGAACATTTTTTGAAAATACTTTTTCATTATTATTATTATATATACATAAGTTAAAGAATAAAAATCCCAAATTTAGATATGAGTTTTAGTAAATAGTTTGAAATAAACTATAAAATGCAGTAGGGGAACAAGTTAAATTGTTTTATGAAAATTTCTCCCATACAAGAGCACAGAAAATTCTTGTTAGATAGCCAGTTTAAAATAATAATTATTACACCATTTATATCGACATTTAATTTTAGCTATATATGTGAATATACTATAAGTGAATAAAACATATATAAGTTTTGTTTTACATTAAGAAATTCATTACAATTTATTAAGAGCATTTTTATGTTATACTGACTGTAAACGATATTGCTTCATTATGTACATGTAAACGTGTTTTTTTTTAAAAAAAAGATCAATGTGCCAAAAGTTATTTTTTGGGTCAGCTTCAATTCCTACTTGTATCAATACTGATATACGAGTATATTGTAGAGTTCTTGAACAGTGGCGTTTACACCCACGCATTGCGGGGGGCCCAAAGCTTGACTGACGCAAAGTACGTATTTGGGCTTGGGGCCCAAAACTTAAGTTCGCAGGGGGCCTAATATTCTCCGTTACGCCTGTTCTTGAAATAACTGATCTATGAAAATTCTTAAGACGTTATAGGATCTTTCAGAATATATAATTATTTAGTACCATTTTAAACATTCAAAGTAATAAATATTTTTTTAAATATTGTTGCATAAAATATTTATTCAAATCTAAATTGAAAATTCATCGCATGTGTAAACCAAACAGTTTAAACAAATAAGATAATGAATATCGTATTAAAAAAATCTAGATATCCCTCTAACAATAATACTGAAATGGATTTCTACAAACAGCAAAAAGGAAACTTTATCTAAATATTAGAAAATAAAAGTTAAATGAGGTTATTTTTTCATAATTACCTGAAATTTCTGTATGAAAAAATATATTCAATGCCTCAAACTTTGCTTACAAAAAACGAATGGTTGCATTGCAGCCCATCTGCTCGAAACACGACATTTTAGAATGTAAAAATGATATATATGTGAAGTGCAAACATCAACAATGTTGTTTGAATCAGGCGAAAAACACGTGGCTTTCGTCATCACGTGAATGTGACGTCTCATGAATTTAGCCCATTCCCGTTAGCGTATTCTGTTTTCAGATTTCGTGCGGCCAATATGGTTCCGACAGTCCGTAAGTACCGGAGAAGGTTTTAATAATGTTATTTTTTCATTTTTTTTTTTCAAAAAATTGCATTTCAATTTTTTCTTGTAGTAATCTCAAAACAATTTTATTTATATATTCTGATTCAACTGTGTGACACTAAATATATATGTTACCGTTAAAGTGTGAAATCCGTTATTTTATAGAATAACTAGGTATTTCATGAAATAACTGGACACAAGTCAGAGTTAAAGTATATAAAGTTATTAAATTCTATGATTTAACTAGGTATTGTATAGTTTAACGATATTACTTTTGATTGTTTAAATACGAAATACGTCACTCGGAAGTTCTTTGAATAGGTTTAGCTGCTTTTAGTCAAATTTGAACAATTTATAGCTGTTGGCTCGCCTAAAAAAATGTGTAATAGTAAATGTGCTTGTTTCAAAAATAATATGCAATACAACTCAAAGTGTATTCACAGCAATCCTAGTTCTAATAAATAATGAAAAGTAAAAATAAAGGTATTTCATAAAATTTAAATTGATATTTTGTTTGAAAAAGTTTACACAATGTTTTTATAAAGCAACAGTTTTTCTTCCCAGCATGTATTTTTTTAATAATATTTAAATGTAACTATTTCTGCAAAATATTCTCCCCCCCCCCATTTCCGTTTAACTAATGTTAGCAACATGAGCAATAATAAATTAAAACATCTGCTTTTCCTTATTATTTATCAATTAATCAACCGTATTATATATATATAGGGATAACATGTATTTTTCGAGAGATTTTAGTTACTTATAATCAATTAATTTATAAAATAACTTTGAAATTGTTTATTTTTCCCTTTAACGCTCTATCGTTAGTTATTTCATAGAATAATTAGATAAAGTATGAAATTTTTTATCTATTATATACTTTAGCTGACTTGTCTTGTCATTTCATGAAATACCTAGTTGTTCTATGAAATAACTGAATTTTACACTTTAACGGTAACATATATAATAAAAAAAATCCATTTATACGCCTTTTTTCAAAACCACAGTTCCGAACTTAGCCATCTTATTACTACTCAGACCTCTCTTGCCCCTGAGCTGAAACACGTTAAATTTGACAGGGCTGAAAATGTTTACATTGGAATAATGCGGAGAGTAGGGTGTCTGTTCAAGTGTCATTTTCATCATCATTTTCACTGTTCATCACTGTGTTTCATCATTTAACTGTTCATATTTGTGGCAGCTATAATACGAGTAGTCGTTATTTACTTATTCATCAAATTTATATTTGAAATATTTTAAATGCTTGTGTTTTAAGTAAGTATTCCTTGTATATTGATATGTATATTTACCAAGTTATTCCATTCATAATTTTTTTTCTTGATATTTAGTAAATAACCCATTTATATGTGTAAAAAATACGTATACTGTGAAAAAATACATGTGTGTTAAGATTCATGAACTTCGCTTTGCTGCTGCTTACAATTTTTCAAAATATAGCTTTCTTTTTCTCTCTCTCTTTTGAATCTGAATATAGATCCTATAATTCCTGAGACGAATAAAGGCAGAATAAGAAATCTCATAGGTTTTTGGTAAGTTTTTGCTGCGTAAATTTTAATTTTCTCATTCTTTTACATTTTCTAGTACCTTTTCTCATTTGTGAATTTTTTTTATTATTATTATAATTATTTTGATAATTCAAAACTTTCATAAAATTGTTCTAATACAATTGATGATATATTATAAATTATTTATATATATATACAATAAGAAGATAAAAAATTTGTTGATTCTTTAACTGAGATTCTAAGTAACATTTTTTAGTTATTTATTTGCGTATTTTGGTATAAATTTAGAAAAATGGATAAAGATATGTGGACCATCTCTCTTTTTAAATAGCATGTATTTTTTAATATGCATCTTTATTTGAACTTTAATTATTAATGTTGTATTCTCTTTCAATCAAAACTTTGTTCTTATGCTTTATTACATGCTTTTATTTATGCTTTACAAATAGTTTAAATTTTGCCCTTTTGTTGATATATTTAAAATTGTATATATTTACGTATGTAGAATTATAATAAAACATCACACACTTGAGATCACAATAGTCATATTTGATATGTATTGGGTCAAAATTTATCTTTACACATACATAAAAATATCGATATTTCATTAAAACACCTCAATTTCATTAATTTATCATATCAATTATTATTTTGTCTTAGATAAGCAGAAAGTGTTCGAATCATTTTATTATTGGTAAATAAAGGCAAAAATTATTAATTTGTCAATATGTGTTCTACATTAAGTTGAATTAATTATCGATTTGAAATTGATTATATATAATTATATAATTTCCATCATTTCGGTATGGAATTTTTTAATACTATATTATAGTTATTTTTATTAGGTAATTTAAATTTTTAAATAGTTTGAACGAAAGCTTTGTTAATTGTATTGTGTGTGGGGGGGGGCATTTTTACATATAAGCCCTAAAAAGTAAAAGTTGTAGGATTTAACTAAATATTAGAAAAAATAAAAGTGAAAAAGAAATTTTTTAAGGTAAGCTATAATATATTTATGCAAATACGTGCATTTTTTTTAATGCTAGTTATTATTAAACGAAGAAATTTTTTGTAATCCATCAAAAGAATTTTTTTTCTTTCCCGTTCATCACATTTTAAATTTTAAATTCTTTTTTAAATCGCGAAACTGATGCTTTATTTAATATTGAAAAAAAAATACTTTTCTTGAAAGACGTGTTTTGTGTGTCAGCATCCGCTGTGGTCCTACAACCTGCTGAGTTGATGTTTTTGCATCTTATTACGGGTATTATTTCTAAATGAATATTACTTATTCTCTTTTATTCTCTTTCTCTTTGTTTGCCAAGTTTCTTCACTTTATAGCCATTCCTTCTTGGTGTTGAATTTTCAATGTAACGTGGTGTATTATGACTAAAAATTTGAAAATTGCTTCAAGGCAATTTTATCACTCTCATATAAATATGCTTAAAGTGTTGATTAAAAAATATTGCTAAAGGCCCTGTTTCTGATTTCTAATGAAAATATTCATGAAACAAAGAAAACCAAGTAAGAGTTTACAAATTCTGAATATTTATCCTATTGAGATTATTCCACCCCAAATAAACAAGTAGCTTGTTCTCTCTTCAACAAAAACTTTCCTCTTTGTACAGGTTTTATGAACCTGGGAAACCCGAGGGATCTTAATTCTTTGGGGTTTAATGTCTTGTATAAACACAGGAAATGTGTCCCTGAATTCTCTAATGATATTTCCTATTTCCAAAAAACCCTTCTGGTCTCCTTGCCTTCACCTGACATGTATATAAATTACATTTCATCTTGCTACATTTTACAATTATTTATGTAATAAAATTGGTTACTTTGTGAAAATGGTTTATTTTAAACAGTGTTTGACGCTATTTGGTAAAATATTACCCTTGTGCTATATAATAAAACCAACTAACCAATCGAAATTTGAGCAACTGCAGATACTTTTCAACAAGGAAGCAAAACGAAAATGTTATGGAGAAAATAGAGCTTTAAAATGTATCGTTCACCAATCAGTTGTGGTGTAGGCTCAAACCAGTTGATTCGAATGGATGACCAGTTGATTCGTAAACAATGGATTCTCCTTTTAGTCAACTATATATTTTAAACCCATTTTATCCTCCACCTTTGGAAACAATTACTTTTTCACTTGCTCTAAACCCGGGGTGGGCATTAAGTCGATCGCGATCGACCGATGGACCGCCAAGACATTTTGGGGTGACCGCCTTCACTAAGACCTAATCGTTTCATCTTACAAAAGTCCAGAAATATCGTATTTATTCGAATCTAACCCGCCATCGATTCTAATCCATACCCTAAATTTTCAACAAGATATTGTGAAAATTGAAAAATAGTCTAAAATGGCTTGTGGTTATCCAATTTTACGAAATTAAATTAAATTTAAAAGGAAAGCTAATAAAAGAAGTGAATAATCAATTATTTTATCAGTATTATAAACTTTTAAATACATGCATGAAGCTGTAATTGCTCTAAATACCTCATCCAACAACTTTTTTTCCCTTCTATTCTAAGCCACACCCGATTTTCAGTAGCATTAATATTGAGAGAAAAAAAGTGCGGCTTAGATTCGAGAAAATACGGAACATTTCGTTGAATAGAAAATGGCACTTCGCTATTTGCAGGTAATTTTACGAAGAAAATTGGAAAATGTTCTTGTGGATTCAAGAAAAATTTCGCTAAATAGAGAAATTCATAAAATGGAGGCTCGACTGTATTGTATACTTTCTTTTAGCTCACTACACATACGCCTACTGGGTGGACCACAGCACTTTGAAAAAATTAGAAGTAGCCCGTGTCGAAAAGTTTGCCCACCCCTGCTCTAGACCGTAGAAACGGCTCAGTTTTGAATAACACTTGTCTATGCTTTACTGACCTTCATACAGATTTCAGGGTGAATTTTCAATGTGTGTGTTTTTTTTATCCCCTTGTTTAAAATATAACTTTTTTTATTCGAGAAATAAAAGCGTAATGTACCTTTCTTTTCTAGCATAAACAAATACAATGTTCTGAAATCTTGAACTTTAATCTACGGACTAAAATTCGGTGACATTTTTTTAAAATTAAAATCAACAAAAACTGGACTTAACTCCTTGTAAAAAATATTTTCATGTACACTTAAGAACAATGTGGGGAGGGGAGGGGGATAGGAATACAATTTCCTGAATTGCACAAGAGATGGGATCACGTGAGATGAATCCCTATGATGGAATTTTTAATGAAGTTGTTGATTTCGTAGAAAACTGTAGTATTGACGGAATGATGAAATGAGAAAATGATCTCCAAATGCATGAAAGAACATGCATCCAATCTTTACATGCTGTATGCATCAAAAATAAAGTACATACATATTCTCATTGTTTTGCTATAAAAGAAAACAGAATTACATTAATTATACATTACATTAATAATAATTTGAACCTGTAATTTTCCCAAAATAAGATATTTCTGAATCTGGAATTTCAAAATAGTTTTAATTGAAATTGAGAAATATATTTAAAAAAAAAATCTGTAAATATCTTATTTTTGACTGTCCCACAGTTTTGTCTAAATTGGTTGTTCTTTCGAATTTAACAGTGAAATACGTATTCTGGACTTGCGAATGTATAATTCAGAGGCTTGAAAATACTTTTTTATATTTTGTTCCATTGAATGGATAAAGAAAGATTTAATAGATTCGATACAAATAGTTCTTCATTATACGGACCAAAATAATCGTCAAGTACAGGAAACTACTAAAGTTTCATGAGTGGAGAAAGTAAATAGGAGTTATTTTGTGTGTGTGCTTTATCTCTTATATAAAGGAGAAAAGCGACTCACTCATCGCGATATTTCCGAAACTATTAAACCTACAGACTTGAAATATGGTAGACATGTTCCTTTCATGGAGTAGAGATCCGCTAAGAACGGATTTTGTTAAAATCGACACCCAATGGGGCATTGCGGGGATTAAGGGCTGTTATAAATAATTATTTCCATTTTTAAACTATTAGACGTTCAGTATGAAATTTGGTAAGCAGATTCCTTTCATGGAGTAGAGATAAACTACAAAGGGGTTTTCACGAAAATCGACCCCCAAGTGGCGTTTGCGGGAGATTAAGAGGCGTTATAGATCATTATATATTTTCATTTTTAAACTATTAGACGTACAGTCTTGAAATTTGGTAAGCAAATTCCGCCCTTTCATGGAATAGTGATCCGCTACGAAATGGGTTTTGCGAAAACCGACTACTAAGTGGCGTTGTGGGGTATTAAGCTGCGTTAAAGATAAATATTCCTATTTTTGAACTATTAGACCCACAGGTTTGAAATTGGATAGGCCAATTCCTTTTATGGAATAGAGTTCCTCTAAGAACGAGCTTCGTGCAAATTTACCCCCAAGGAGTGGTGTGAGTACTTAAGGAACGTAAAGGATAAATATTCCCGTTTTTTAACTATTAGACCTACAGACTTGAAATTTGGTAGGCTTGTTCCTTTCATGGAGTACAGTTATGGTACAAAAGAGGTTTTGCGAAAAAAACCCTCCCCCTGGTGCCGTTATAGAAAAATATACTACCAATTTTGAACTGTTAGACCTACAGACTTTAAATTTAGCAGGCATGTTCCTTTCATAGAGTAGAGATCCGCTAACAAATGGTTTTGCAGAAATTGGCATCCAAGGCGGTTTCGACGGCGTTTTATATATAAAAAAATCCCTTTTTATGAATAACTAAACCTATAAATTTGAAATTTATAAAACTTATAACTTTTGCTGAGCAGAGATAAGATAAAAAAGGTTTTTCAAAAGTCGACCCACATGGCGGGCGTTATAAATAAAAAAAATCCCTTTTTCCAGCTATTAGACCTGCAGATTTAAAATTTGGCAAATATGGTTTTTTGTTGTGTGAGCAGAGATATTTTAAAAAAGCCTTTTTTTTTTCTGTAATTTGTACTTCACTTAAATTTTACACATAAAAAATTTCTTCTCCCTTCAATCTCTATTGTTTTATTTTTCAATTCACCAGTGCGAAGAACGGGTACACCAGCTGGTCTTATTTATTATATCTGCTGATATTATGTGCGTTTTATGCATTATATCTACAGGGATTATGTGTGTTTTATCCGTTATATCTGCTGTGTGGGATTATGTTTCTTTTCATCAGTAAAGGGCAATTTTTATGCCATGTTCGTTTCCTGCTCACGTGAATCAGTGGACGTAGCTGAGTGCATTCTGGGAAAAATCTGTCTTCACCCCACCGACTACTTCGTTCATACGAAATCCGTTTTCTTGATTTTTTTATGTTGGCATATAAACACATTAATCTGTTTTTGCGATTGTTATTTCACCTTCGATTTCATCAAATATAATTTTAGGTTTTAGTTTACCTTACTTGATTGTGTTTTTATATTTTATGCAAAACCTCTTCACTGTCTCAAAAAATAAAAATGGTGACATTTTACAATTTTTTTACTTTATTTTATTGAACCATGCAAATATTTCCAAATTAATTTAAAATGTATCTAATTCTGTAATGAATTACTTTCAATCGCCATTGAAGACATAATACTTCTATTGCTATTGAGGGCTAATCTTATAAATAAGTATCCGTAAAATATATATGTAACATAAGCTACTTTTCGAAAAATTTTAAACACTTTCAAGGATTTTCTTTTTTTGGAAAAATATTTCGATAATATTTTTCTGATCAAAAGTTTTATAGATATTAAGAAAGAGTTATGTTATTTTTTTTTTTTTTTAGTTTCTGTTGTAAACACAATGAAAATCATTTCTTGGTAGCATCTAAAAGAAGTCATTATTCAGATACTTCTGTGTAAAATAAATTGCAGAATATTAGTGATAAGAAAAATATTTACTGCTTTTGTGTTAAAAATGTAGTCTTGCCATCAATATCAGGAAACATTTAAAATTCTCAAACGATTTCATGTGTTTCTCTAATTAAAATGTGTAGGAAAAAATGCACTTGTGGTTAAAGTTCAATATAGCTTTTAAAATATGTTTATATGAAGAGAGAGAATATCCAAAACAGTAGTCTCTCCAATTCGTAAATTAGTGTAAATGAGAATGTAATTTAGTATAAATATCATTTTAAAGAAATTTCATTTTTAATTGTTTCCACTTTAATTTTCCTTACACTAATCAAAGCAGAACTATATTTGTTTCCTCTTAAAAAAATTTTTTTGTGAAGAATTTATTTTTTATGCGTACAAGAAGGATAAAAAATCTTTTAATTATGTCTTCAAAACTGTATGCTTTTAAGTTTTTGCAAAATTATTTTAAGGCGCATGTTCATTTATTCGATTTTTCGACTTTCCATATTTATTTAGATATGGCTAACAATATAAATTTTCTGACTTCCTTTGAAGTTGTACTCAAAATTTTTATCCTCTCTTGCAAAATGCATTTTAGAAACAAGTTATTATTTTGACAGATTATTAAATTCAAATAAAGAAACATTTAATTTATCAACCCCTTTATTATTTTTGTTTTTTAAAAAATTGTTTATTATACTTCAACAAAAAAAGCAAACAAAACATTTCGTTTCTGTGATTATTATACTGTCAACATTTATTGATTTCCCATGCTGTGCCATCTTCCCTTAATTATAATTGCTGCATGTTTAACAAAATAAATGTTTTTATTTCTTTTAAATGAAATAAGTTATTATTTTTTTAAATGAAATTAGTTTTTATTTCTTTTAAAAGAAATAAGTTTTTATTCAGATTTAGAAATTTTTTACCTCAGGTTTGTTTTCTATTTTGTTTTTCCTCTGAATTCATCATACATTTTAGTAAAGTTTGATGGGTGGAATAAAGTGAAAAAAAAAAAAAAAAAAAAAACTTTATTGCTGAATGAAGTGAAAATTTTTTGCTGTAAATGAAAATGTAGCTTATAAAAGAGATAATAAATGAAATGCTTCAAATATAATTTTATTGTTTTTCAAAAAATAATTGCTAGCCATATTTTTGTTTTCCTAGGTTATTGGGACTATGCAATAACTATCCATATGTGATAATGCTTAGTGCTGCTTTTGATCTTTTGTATACAAATAATGGCGAAAGCAGCGGTACTGATCAGGTAATAAATCTTTCAAATAAATTTAAATGATTCTCTATATGTGTATACAAGTTTACACTGCACACACTAATCACTGTTACACAATTGGTATACAATTACAATATATTTTTCATAGTATGCATTCACACATTTCAAGTATAATTTGGTTTCTGTAACACTTTTGTGAATGTCTTCAGCTAATGTCTGTAAAATTTGTAAACAAGAAATTCATTTCAATCATTTAAAATCAGTCAGTTCAATTCTTCATATGCTGTTACATTTCTTATTTTCTTGTGGGACTCTTTAGTCTAAATTTTGCTGTCTTACTTTGCTGTTGTGAATTGTGATATGCATAAATAAAAATTATGGTATATTACTGCAGATCAGGCGTGTCAAACACGCGGCCTGCAGAGACATTTTACAAAATTTTATAAATATCAATCTTTAAGGTTTTCTCTTTTATTTTAAAATTTATTTCTGTTGAACTTATAAACATTTACAATATATTAACCTGTTATCTATTCTTATTTTTAAAAAAATCGTATTTAATTATAGAAAATAGCCTTTAAATGAAAGTTATTTTTAATATTTTATTAAATTTTTTTCATTTAATTTTACCATAATAAATTCTTATTAAATTTTTAAATACATTTATGCATGTTACTCACTATATATCGCACTACGATTCATCGTGTGTGGGACATATATTTCTCTTTGAAGTGTCCAATCAGTGAGAGACGAATAATGTGATGTCACAGGTCATTGAAGATATATTTTTAAAAATTTAAAATCCCCAAGATGACTAAGACAAAGGGCAGTGTTTACTCAATTGTTTGTGAATGAAAGTGGATTTTGGTTTTTATTCATATTTAACTAAAAAGTTATTTAATAAAAATATAATCTGACTTTAACAACAATGAATAACGAAAGATCAATTGAAGAGGAACATCGTGATTTTCAAGGAAAATGGGTACTGCAATATTTTTATGTCCTAAAAAAAGAAAATATTGTGCATGATATGTAAAAACTGTAATTCAGTTGCAAAGGAATATAATTTTAAAAGGCACTATGACACAAATCAGAAAACAAACTATGACTAATATGTTACGTGAAGTCTCGAAACTTTGTGAAGACGAGTTGTCGGAACAGAAATCAACTCTTCAAAAATGAAAAAAATGTCTTCACTAAATTTGTTGAGATAGTGAGTGAGTGAATGTTAATGTCGAACTGCTCAGCTACTCGAGGGCGTTTGAACACGAACCACATAATTTTGAAACATGGTCAAGTGTTGAGGACGACACCTGAGCTGGCACCCCCTATTCTAACTTCCACACCACACCAACTGGAGGAAGTTTGAACCTCGACATATTTAACGTGCCCCTCTGCATTGCGTATCTTCAGCTGTACAAGGCTCGAACTTGACCACTTGGCTACCGCGGCCACCTTAATTTGTGTAAGACAATACAACTGCAATAAAAACTATATATTATCAATTTTAATCACAAGCACAGATAGAAACTATTTACTGAAGAATTTATTTGTGAATGCTTAATTAGAGTGGAGGAATTACCGTATTTACTCGAATTAAGCCGCACTTTTTTTCCAATGTTAATGCTACTGAAAATTGGGCATGGCTTAGAATCGAAGGGAAAGAAATTTGTTGGATGGGTATTTGGAGCAATTACTGGTTCCGGTATGCATTTAAAAGTTTGTAATACTGTTAAAATAACAATTCATTTCTTATTGGTTCTCATTTAAATTTATTTTAATTTTGTAAAATTTGATATCGGTAAACCATTTTACAGTATTTTTCATTTTTCACAATAACTTGTTGAAAACTTGGTGTGTGGCTTAGAATCGATGGCGGCTTGGTTTCGAATGAATACGGTATTATGTCCAGCACAAGTAAAAAAAATTTAAAAGTGTAATTTTAAGTTGAAATTCTGTTACCAGAAGAGGTGATGAAATAGTCGAGAATTATAGTCGAGTCAAGTCATGTATTATGCATAATACATATTTTTGATGCACTTTTGGAAATTTGATGAAGTGTAGGTTATCCTTGGAAAAGTTGGTTTGTCTTGCAACCGATAGTGCACTTACCATGACCAGTGTTACTAAAGAGTTGCAAGATTAAAAGAAACAAGCAAACAGCATGGTAACAGTAATTTTGAACATTTTTGTTGTATTATTCCATAGCAAGTAATGTTCTTGGGCATTTACTTGGATATACTGGACATGTTTTAAAATAGTCAGAGTTAAATTCTAAACTATATTTGAGCATGTAGATTTTGGCATTGTTGGTTTGCTTTATTTCTGAAAGATATAGAATATAAATTTATCGGTCAACCATATTACATGAAAGATTGATGAATTTTGACTCATTAAGTGTTAAAACGATTTTTTAAATTGCTGGATAAAATCATTATTTTCTTGGAAACAAAAAAAATTATGAAAGTGCTGAATTAAAAGATGAACATTGGGTTAAGCCCCTGGATTTTTTTTTTTAATATTACAAGTCAACTTAACTTTAGCTTCAAGGCAAAAGTCCTTTCTCTACAATGCTATTTGATAATATTAACGCTTTCAAATAAAACTTATTACTGACAAATCATTACAAACAGAAAGAGAAAACCTGTCTCACTTTGAAAGCTCTTTCAAAATCTATTGATTAAATCTCACTTAAAAAATTAAAATTTACAGAATATTCTCACTAAATTAAATTGTTAGAAATGAAATTCGATTGTATGTTTTCTGATTTTAAAAATTTTGAATTACAATTTCACCTCTATCGATATTGTAATTGTCGATGAAAAGTTACAAATGGAATTAATTGAAATCTATTGGGATTCTTTGCGCATAAGCAAAAATGTTTCGAAATGGAAACTCTAGATGTTTATTCATATTCATCTGTAGATTGGTTTCTTAAAATGTTATCATTTGTTACGCATATAATGGCTATGTTCGGAAGCACTTATTTATGCAAGCAACCATTTTCTTTAATAAAAAATAACAAAAATTCATGAAAGTCGAGATTAAATTATCAACATTTAACATCATTTTTTAAAAATTACATCAGTTCAATATGTTCAATCAAATTTTGATGACTTGCTTTGAGAAGAAAAAAAACGATGTCAAATATCTTCCAAAATTAACATTAAATTGTATTTCGTGTAATAACTTTTTTTTTTTGCAAAACAATACAAAACATTTAATAGTTTAAAAAATGAAATTAAATATTAAACAATTATGTATGTATAGTATATAACACATGGAGTTTTATAAATACAGAATATAATCATTCTAAAAATCCTGTTTTATTAATTTTTGGAAGATTGGAAACATGCGGCCCTCAACTTAATATGATATAGTTCATGTGGCCCATGATATTAAATGAGTTTGACATGTGTGCTTTGGATCATTTGTGATAAATCGTTGTTACAATTTTTTGAATTGTCATTGTATGGGGTTTTAGTTTCTGGTATGGCCATTACAACCGAGATTAATCATTTAAAGCTTTTGAATTAATATTTTTGGAGATGTTACCCCTCTTCACTAAGTTATCATAAAAAGTAAATGTTTAATTATTTTTAATTATTGGATTTTCTTTAATTACAACTGTTAAAAATATGAATTGCTAATATGATGAAAATTCAAATGATCGTGACAATGATTTATTATTCCCTCTTTCTACTTTTATATTTCAAAAGAAATAGATATTCAGTTAAACACCACCAGTTCCTGAGTGCTGTAACAGGAATTGCAACCATCTTATAATTTAAACTGTTTGGCAAAAATAAATATTTGAAGACAGATTTTGTAATATTATGGTTATGAATACAATAAAGGAATATATAATCTCCTAAAAGTTTTCGAAAAATAGTTGTGGTCACATTAACAATTAAGCTTATATTACCTATAAATACTTGGGCATTCATTCAGAACAAAGTATAAATGTCCTACCATTTCTCAAGGGGAGTAAATCAATGCACAGTAATAGATTATATTAATCCCTTTTTTGTGATTTATAACTGAATTTCTAAAATTCATCAACGTACTGTTAAACATTTTAATCATTTATCAATATAGCAAAAACAACTAGAATAACTTTATTCATAAAAAAAATATTTTTATTTATCTTATGCTCCAAAAATTACTTTAATAAACAATTTATCTAATTTATTTATATTAAATTATATATGTCTGGAATTGCTTCAGAATGCTTTTTAAATAAAATTTTGGATATCGATTTATCCCACTGATATCTTTCCCCCTTCTTATTTTTGTTACAAAAGAGCTCGATTTGTACTTAAAAATATTTAACCTTTTTTCGTCAAAAAATACTTGAGTTCAGATACATAATCCTACAATAACTTTCTAACTAGTTCCTTGGTCTGGAATACTTCTTTTGATTCATATACTGTATATACTTTAAAGAGTGAAATATAAGTATATTTTATTTCCCGGTTGGTAACTGCCAACCTTTACACAAAATTTTATGTGGTATACCTCATTTGTTTCGATTCATGTACCGTATATCCTCTAAAAAGTGACATATATATACTATATATATACAGTCGGGCCTCTATTTAACGAAGTCGCTAAATCCCGAAAAAAAGTTCATTATATAGAGGTCCACCTTTCAATATACTTTACAAACCACATAAAACAAATTTTAAATTCATAAACGCTATATATTGAAAAAAGTAATTATTCACACCTTTTTGTAAATTAATATCTATTTATTTACAGAAAGAAATGTATTACTATATATTTTGTCCATGAAGAAGAAGAAAAACTGCAGAGAAAACAAGAATAAAGAATGTTGAGGAATACACCGTATTTTCAATATTAAGAAAATAATTTTATATTAAAATTAATGAATTTTGAGGATATTTTCTAATTTAAAGTACACAAGTAATTTTTAAACATACATTATTTTATAACTTAACTACTAAAACATATTAAAAGAGTCCAGAAATACTTTAAAAATAGAGTGAAAAAAATTGAATCTCACGAGAAAAAGTTCGTTTTTTAGAAAATGCACTTCGCTGTTGGGAGGTTATTTTACAAAGAAAATCGTGAAATGTTCTTGATTCCAGAAAAAAGTTTGTAAAAAGAAAAATTTTCAATATGTAGGTTCGACTGTATATATATTACTTTCCTGGTTCTTGGTAATTATGCCAACCTTTTCACAGTGTTTTGTATGGTAGAATTATTCTATGAGTTTATATTTCTAAAAGTATTAATGGTTTGATGGGGAGTGAGAATTATTGCCGGCAAAAAAAAGCAGAAATCTTTTTGTTTTCATGTATACATGTACCAAACCTTACCTCAATTGTTTCTTTTGTTTGCACATATAAAAAATTATGGTTTGATACCTATTTTTAAACACATTTCATATAACTTGAGATTTCAAGATCTTTTTTTTTGTTTGCTTGTTTTATTGGTATTCCACAAGATTAATTTTTAAAGAACAAAAAATACTAGTAAAATTTGTAATCCTTTGTACATTTCTGATATTTGTTAACTCCAGAGCTACCTTATTCATAAGATCAATGTCTAACCTCTTGAGCATGAAATTTTGGACCTGTCGAATTAATTTTTTCTTACATTATTTTATTTTGATATTAAATTAAAAATTCATGGAAATGAATTAATATATTTTATTGGAACAAAATTTGCTGAAAAATTATTTTACCCTGTTATTTTCTGCTCATCACATGACATTCAATTTATGTATTTTTCTGAAAAAATAACATACACCTGTGGCATCCTGTATTGTGAATGTCAAATATTAGCTTTTAAAAACGAAGCTGTCAATAAATTTAAACATTTAAAAGTGTATATTATAACCTTAAAAACATTAACTATATAATTATATTAACATATATTTTTATGCCAACAGAAAAACTCAACAAATGGAACAAAATGTAATGATATATCTACAGGGGTAAGTCTCATTTTTTTATGTGTTGCTTAGTTCAAGAGTATTGTATATGTATTATTTTCTGATGAAGAAGCTTTTGGAAGCCTAGTATTACGTTGATTTAATTTTTTTTTTCATATTTTAAATCATTAATCCATTTGATATAGTAACTATTTACATAAAAAACATTCACAACATGTAATTGACATTGCATATATATATATATATATATATATATATATACAATAATGCATTGATTGTACAATTTATTGTGCTCAAATTTTAGGTCTTTTGGAGCTCATTTAGCTATTCTGCTTTGTTGCTGTTTTTTATATATTTGTTTTGTTTATTTTAAAAATGATTTGATGATACCAATTTATTTCTAACTAATGTAATTTTTTAAATTTTTCCAGGCAATTTTATTGGCAGATATATTACCTTCTTTATTCATAAAGTTGGTAGCCCCATTTATTGTTCTCAGAACACAGTAAGGAAAAAATATTAATAATTCTTCCTATTATTTCTTATAATTGTTATATTATGAAATATTTAATTGAGAATAAAACTACAGTCGGATCTCTATTTTGCGACCTTTTTCTGTTACTAAGAATATAAAGTATATAGAAAAATGAATCTCTAACGAATTTTCCACATAATGAACTTTTTTACGGTATTTAACGAGTGGCCGCGGTAGCCGAGTGGTATAGGTATCGGACCGTGGCTTGCCTTGTCACGAGTTCGAGCCCAGTACCACTAAAGACCCGCCGTGTAGGGCAGCGATGTCCGTTAAATCTGTCGAGAGCTGAAACGTCCTCAAGTTGGTGTGGTGTGGTAGTTAGGAGAGGGGGGTGCCAGCTCAGGTGTCGTCCACGTCACTTGACCATGGTTCAAAATTACGTGGTCCGTCGCCAAAAGCCCTCGTGTTGCTGAACAGTGCGACGTTAATATTCAATCAATCAAACGGTATTTAACGACTTTATTAGATATAGGTCTAACTGTGTTTACAAAAGTACTGTATTTTTGCATTAAGATAGTTGAATCATAAAAAAAGACCTAAAATTTGGGGTCGTCTTATAGGACAAATGACACACATATATAAAAAAAAAGTTGAAATTTATGAAAATTAAAATTATTATAAAATAAATCTCTCCAATGCATTTAAAATTTTTGAAAATCTTCACATTCATCATCTAAGGTAACTCCTCATATACATCACTTTTGCTCGAGAGACGTAGAAACTCTTCATATTGCTCCTATTCTGTAAGTAGCAAGTTGATTTTTCTGCTTTTCATCAGTATTCTATAACAAATCGTCCTGTTCTATATCCTTATGAAATGCTTCTTTGTCATGGAGTAGAATATAGTTTCTTTTTCAGATTTTGATCACTGATCTAAACTAAATTCATACCCCTTTGATAATTTGGGAGTAGTCTTAGGCTAAAAATATAAAACTTTGATGAAACTATTTTTCTGAAGGTTGTCTTATCAGCAGAAATATATAGTAATTTAAGTTTTTGTTTTTCATAAATTTTATGCTTTGAAACATTCCTAAAATTGTAAAATGTATTTGAAAACACACACACAATCTTAGTTTTCTTCATTAAAATTAACATATACTGTTAATATTGGAATTTTTGAATATTTATGTTAAGCTAAGAAGTTTTTAGATAACAAATATCACTACTGTACTAATTGTTTTATTATTCTTTGTCAATTATGCTTATATATGTTGCACTGGTAAAATATCCTTATTAAGGAAAATCAGCACCTGAAGGTTTTTTATGTAATTATTACATTAATGTGGGAGAATAAGGTGTATCCACATTTAGGAAAGCAAAGGTTATTTTTATGAGTTATGTGTTAATAAATAAATATTGCTTAATACACTGGTGTCCAAAATTATGATCACAAATATATTTTTGTAATATTATAATTCAGGCTTGAATCTGGGTACATCAAACAAAATTTTTTGAGTTTTTTCTGTAGTATTTCCATTTAGCATAAACTTAAAAAGCATGATACAGCAAATATGCAGTGTATCATATTCCATAACTTTTCTGAAAAATAAAAATTTTAAATGTAATTTTAGTTGAATGTGTGTTCAATAAAAAGCATATTAAATGAAAAGTTTTTTTTTTTAAGTTGTATCAAATTCGAATTGGAACATTTATATTGATTTAATTTAGGTAAAATTAAAATCCTGTATTTCTTTCTGTTTAATCCTACATTATAACTGGATGCTCCTTAAGTTCTTCAAATTATGATAAGAATACATTTTATATATGTTTATGTGAATTACCGAAACTATATATTTCAATGTTTCCTTTTCCAGTTATCGTGTTATGATTGCAATAGCGCTCTGCGCCATGTCTTTTATTATTGCTGCTTTCTCCACTAGTCATTGGGTAACATTTTTGAGTAAGTACTTTTCAGTAAATTTGTCCATTGTTTATTGGGCTATTTTAAAGTATATAGAAAGGTTTTTATTTTGTAAAAACTGAATATTAATTTATTGAACATTTATTTTATATATTTATGAATTTAAAAAAAAAATGTTTTATTAGGTGTGATATGTGCTGCTTTATCCAGTGGCTTAGGCGAAGTTACTTATTTATCATATTCGTCATTCTTTGATAAGTATGTATTATAAAAATGTATGATTATTATACTGAATAAACTTTTTAAATAAACTCTTCTAATACTCATTTTTATTCTCTAGAGATGTGGTATCAACATGGTCATCTGGAACAGGTGGGTAAAATGAATGCCAATTTCCGCATGCATTGCAATGTGTTTGGTATGATCTATTTTTGTTTATTGGTTAAGATATTCACAGAAGTGGGGAAAAAATACTTAATGCATTTGAGTAGATATTATTCATAGCATTGTTTATGTTGACTAGTTGTTTATTCATGATTTGTTACCTTTTCATTTTAAATGTATCCAAAATTTTGAATATTGAGGTGCTATGAATGGAGTTTAAAATATCTGAACTAATTATGCAAGTCATTAATAGATATATGTATTAAACAAATAAACCTTGTAATTCACCTTGAAACAAAGTAGAAAAAAAAAACATGTACTGGGTATCAAATTGATATTTGGCTTTTCTTTTATAAATTTTCATGGTAAAAGTTATGCCACCAGTTTGTTTTCTTTAAAGAATCACATTATAATTATTTTGTTTGTCAATTCATCTGTCGGTTAAAGAATTAAAACCACTTCTTATGAGTTAAAAAAAAAAATTCTCAGTGTAAATTTGTAAGGTGCGACACACAATCTGAATTACTAAAAATAAAAAATGTCCTTTTAGAAATCAGTTATAATTGAGTTTAATTGTTGGAAATGTATCTGTGGGTTTGAAATGAATAATTAAATAAGTGTTAAATTCTAAATTTCATTACATGCTATATTTGTATATTTAATGATTCCAAAGTGATAGTTTTAAATTTAATCAAAGAAATCTATGCTCATTTTATCAGGTGGTGCTGGAGTTGTTGGTGCATTATCATATGCAAGTTTAAAAGAATTTTTTGAGCTGAAAACAACCTTCCAAATTATGCTTGTTACACCTGTTTTGACAGCTATAACGTAAGTTATAAAGTGAAATAAATGTATAGACTTAAAAAAAATTCTTTCAGAAAATCTTACTTTGATTTTTAAAACATTTAATAAAGTGTTATTAGTGTTCCAGATTAAGCTAATAGAGACCATATACTAAAAAGTCACATAATCTATAATTATTTAGGTCTTTTCTACGTAAAAAAAATCCAATTTTTTTTTCTCTTACATTATGTTTGTAATTTTCTAAAATGCACCCTTTTGCAAAAGAAACAAAACCTTGTGAAAAAGATACATGATCATTTTAGAAAATTGGTGGTAATTTTTCTTTTCTAAACTGGGAATTTATTTAATTTTCATGGCATTTAATGCTAACTGGTAAAATTTTTCTCTTCACAGAGACATTTTTAATGGTACCACTACAATGCAATGAAAGATCTCATAAGCAATTAGTTGACTTCGAAGATCATTTAATCAAAATACTTAGAGGAGGTCTGTTCAGATCAAGCAATGTCTGGGCAAGGCTGCACACAACTACCTGTCACAGAGTTAAGGTTCTTTAAAGCACATGTTCAAAAAAGATAGGTAATTTAGCAGAAAGCCATAAATGCTGCATTGCTATTATTGTCCATGTTGCAATATTTTGTTATCAACATCTGTTGCATTTCCCAATGTAAGGCATTTGTCTGAGACAGACTTATTTTAAGATATCTATCAATCTTCTTCAATATCATATTGATGTTTGTGTTAATATTCATGGATGTCATTTTAGCGATTAGTTTTCTAACATGACAATGTCAGCACCATATAAATTCCTACTTCTAGATTGCTGTTCAAATTCTTTAACCAGCAAGATCACCTGGCCTTGTTCCAATCAACTTACATGAGTGTTGGCATACTATTTAGAAATATTTACAAGAATATATCACAGTTAAGAGTTTAAGATTAATCTTATCTAGCCTTATTCGAGCATCAGTGAAATTTCTCCAGTTACAAATGTTAATATTTAATCCAACTATTCATTTATATGTTTACAATATTTTTATGTATACTTTTAATTATTCTTAAGGGGTTTTTAATGACTAACTATTGAAATACATATGATTCGAATTAAATTTTTTATTTGTTCTATATAGAAATACTTATTTTATTGAACAACAAGTAACAATCTAATTGTATACTATTAAAATACTGTCATTTTTTTTATTAAAGTATAAGAATAATATTTAATATCTTGCATTCTTTTTATGTATCAGAAGTTTGTCTAGAAAGTTTTTTGGTTTATTTTGGTAGTGAAAATATTTTTAAATATTTCTCTTAACATTTTTTTTATTTTGTTGGTGTGTTTGATAAATAACTCAGTTTGTCGTTACTTTTCATAATGATCTTATAACTATATTTTTTGTCAAATAGTTTCACATTTGAGATATTATAGTGGATACTTTTATAGTAAACATATTAAGTATAGCATAGCTTTACTCATTGCATTTACTACAAAAATGACAATGGATTACAACTTCATTTTCATTGCCCAAGTACAAGTAAGCCTAAAATTTTTCCTAAAGTTCAAACTTTAAAAAATATTAACTTTCTCCATTAGTGCCATGCAATGCACATTGAAGAATTTAGAAAAATGTTTGCTTAATTACATACAGACACACGTTTCCCACAAATATCCATTGTAACTGCGAAGATATTTCTATAAAGCAATTGATTATTTTGTAGATGTATTGGACATATATGGGAAATTTGTTTTGTTTTTGTGGTAATAGCCAAAAAAGGAAGGGTGAGAGGATAAATTTCGGATGTAACTTTTCAGAAGTACATGGTATAACACTTGTTTGTGAGACAGCTATCTAATTATCGTAAGAAATTAGCTACTATATTTTTATTCTATTGAGAAACTTTTAATTAATATAGTTTGAAAGATTTCAAGTTCTACAAGAAGTAATGGCCTACCAAAATGAAGAAACATATTATGTGCTATTTCTTTAACAAGTTTGACTACCACCTAAGTGATGTTGTGATATTTGATGCTGTGGCATACATATAAGATGAAGATGACTTTTGACTCCCAGAAGGTGACTTTTATGACAAATATGGCTCAAAAGTATTAACAAAAGATCATTATGTGTATTAAACAAATTGCTAAGTATTACCTTTTCAAAATATTTTGAAAATATGCTAGCATGTGAATCATTTTTCCAAATAATACTTCCTCCCATGTTGGAATCATCACAGCTGCCATGCCGTACTTTAAAAAAAAGTTATTTATGTTCACCTTCCCAAACATCGCATCACCTTTGGATGGGAAGAAGATCTCAGCAGTGCCATAATTGCAGTAGTGCACACAAGGAAGGGGGGGTTCCCGGGTCCGGACCTTCCCATCGCCCTTGATTTTTTCGATTGATTATAATCCTATGTATATAGTATGTACAATTTAAGAAAGTATTTTTATTAATAATTAATTTTATCAATTAATGCTAATTATTTATTCAATAATTTATTTTTTTCTGTTTTTCGTTCCCAACAATCGACAAAATCAGAAGAATATGTTTGACGGTATATTAGAGTATGATACGAGAATGGCGGACTTTTGACACTGCCCCCCCCCCTGGGAAAAATCCCTGTGTGCACCACTGCATAATTGTATTACTTGAGAATTAGACAGATAGTTCATCCAATAAATTTCTATTACATCTTCCATTAGGGTCACTAGTATTACATTTTTTTTCCTCTTGATCTAAAGTTCCTGTAAAACCTATGTCTGTGCTCCTTGTGTTACTCTATTATTTTTTCAATGAGTAATATGGCAATGTATTTAAAACCATATACATTTAAAAGTAAATTATAAACTTTACTTTATGCGATTATCATCATATAGAACCAAAGTGTAATGCCATTTTAACTGGAAAATAAATATTGAGGTTTAGCTTTTCCAGCCCAGCACAGAATTATATCTAGAGCAGTAAGACCACATTGCATGCTGGTGTGAGGTTTGTAGTCGGTGTGTTAATTGTTTGCTACTTACGTATTAGCGTCACTGCAGCAAAATTTGCATCATGCAAATCGCGCCATGATAGCAAAAAAAAAGAAAGAAAGAAAGAAAAAGATGAATATTCCGTGTTTATTTGAAGAAAAACGAACCTCGTTGCGCAATTTCTTTTATGGTGACGCTAATACGTAAGTACTATTTTTTTTTACATATGCCAAACGGTTTTTTTAATACTTGAGGTGACAAATGACTGATGCATACAATCAGAATATGAGATACCCTTTATCAAGTATGAAAGAAAAAGTATTGTTTCGTATTATTACTTCATGGAGATAGGGTGCATGACAAAATTTATGAATGTTTAGGATATAGTGAAGTATATATAAATATATTTATATGAAAATATTTAAGTACTTGCATAAAAAGAAATTATAAATTTATATGAATTTATTATTCTAAAATAAAATTTTATGGTGTTGGTTACACAATATGGAAAAATTTAAATTCTAACTAAACAACTCGCCTTGCCACAAATCTACCACATTATATAATGTAATGTAGAAGCATTATAATGGTTCCCCCCAAAACTGACTATTGTTACTCCAAGGGTCTCGTATTTGAAAGTTTGTGACTTAAACTTGGACTTACAGTGCGAATATTTGCCCTAATGCATAACACCTCGAAATGACTACAAATGATGAGTTAATGATGTTTTTTAATGAACTGTCCCTATATACTTAAGAGTTATTTATACACTCACTTCCAAAAGTTAAGCACGAAGATGTAAAATGCAAAAAAATCAACAAATACTGCTTTGATTGACACAAAATTTGGCAGTAAAGTAGCATATATATTTATACATAAAACAAAATAAATAAATAATTTTATACAGAAATGAAAAAAATATTAAATTTTTGTAAGTTATCAGATAATGTCATACTGGAGACTTAAATAGAATTATGTATAAAGTGAAAATAAACAGCATAAAATGAAAAAAAGGACATTAATAGGTATGTGATCCCCCTCATCTGTATGCAAAGTTTACATCTTCTGACCATGCTTTCAATTAGGTGGTCAACCACCGCAGAATTAAGCAATCGCCATTCTTCTTGTAGAGCAATTTCCAGCTCAATAAGAGTGGCTGGAGGTGGGAAACGTGAAGATACAGCACAGCCGAGAGCATCCCAAAGATTTTCAATGGGATTAAGGTCGGACGAATATGCTGGTCAAGCCATACGCGCAATCCCTTCACTCTGCGAGTAGTGATTGACAATGTCAGCTCTATGGAGACATGCGTTATCGTCCATTAAAACAAAATTAGGGCCAACTGCTGCAGCGTACAATCTCACAATGGGTTCTAGGACTTCATCTCGATACCGGACAGCCGTCACAGAACCCCGTTTAAAGATGTGCAGGTCGGTGCGGTATCCTAATGAAATCCCTTCCCACACCATAATGCTTCCGCCTCGGAATGCGTGATGTTCGGTGATGTTTTGGGGTTGATTGCGTGTTCCTTGTTTACACCATATCCTTATACGCTTGTCATCTGGCTCCAGAGCAAATCTTGACTCATCAGTATACATGACATTGGCCCAGTCAGACACAGTCCAATTGCCATGCTCCCGGCACCACTTTAATCGTGCCCCTCTTGATTGGACGGATAGAGGAACACAAACTCGAGGTACCCGGGCATACAGCCCATTCATATGTAATCTTCGGCGTACAGTAGCTGCAGATTTAGCCTTACCAAAGGATGCTGTAACCATAGATGTCACACGTGTGGAGGTCGATCTGTGATTCCGCTTGGCTACAATAGCAATATATCGATCTTCCGCGGGGGTTGTAATCCTTGGGCGACCACCTACGGGCCTTCGGACAACTGTCTGTGTGGTTTGGAATTGTTTCCATAAACGTGAAATTGCAGTATGATGAACGCCTAAGAAAAGAGCGACATCTGTGATAGACTGTCCTGCTTTAATGCGCCCCACAGCACGCCAGCGCTCAGAATCTTCCATTCGTTTTTTGGAAGTCATAGAAACACGTATGTCTTGAAAACAAATTGTACGAAAGTTTTAAACACCTTCTATCAGCACTTACATTCAACTTCTGTAACCCTTCATAAAGCTGGCTTCCTATAAGACTGCCCTTTTTGCATATTTCCTGACATGAAAGCACGATTGGCTGTTACCTAACATATTTGCATACTTCCAATTACCTCTGCATTGAATTGCATCCTCTTCAATTCTTATTGGCTTCCAGAAATTAGAATTTTCCTCTCCGTACTTAACTTTTGGAAGTGAGTGTATATTAGCTGATATATCTTATAATTTTACCTGTATGAAATATTGGCAGACACTCAGAACCGTAACTTCCACAAAATAACTGAAGCTCTGTTTAATATGTTGAGGTCTCAGAGCCAAAGATCAGTAAGACTTATTTGAGTTTTTCAAAATGGATCTCACTGTCACTGACAATAAACTCCTGGGCTTCGGCAACTAAATACTAAGTAGTTGATGATTGTAATTCTCGAATTAGAAGTGAAAAATCTTCACACTACTAATCATTAACTTCTCAGCTAACAGCTATATCTTTTTTCACTTTCATCTCTTTCTCTCTCTCTCTCTCTCACTCTTTTATATCTTAAAAAATTGTGCATTCTTTTCAATGGTACTGAGATGACAGTAACTCAAAGTAAAACTTAAAGAATATTACCCCTTGTTAGTTTAAGAGATAGTGCTCTACAAAGTGAATAGCTGTCTTGAGATAGCACTCTACAGAGTGAATAGTTGTCATATATAGCATGCCTTGTCATTTCATTTTACCTTTTCTGGTTCAATAGTATTAATTATTTTACTAAAGTTATTCAAAAAATTCACATTAATTGTGAATAAGTAATCTTTATTAATCCTTAAAATGTGTATTACAATTTTAATAAATGGTATTATCGAGTTGTGAAAGAATATTTCTTATACGTTTTTAAACTATCGTATTTTTCTTTCCTATTTTAATAATCAAAAATACTTTAATTACATAAAATATGAATTTTTTCATTTTAGTTCATTCTAAAAATTATTTTGACTGAAATTTGTCTTTCTATATTATATTTGTATTTAAAATATGGTAATGAAAAATAATGTTTTCATTTCATGAAATGCAATCTCATATTGTATTATTACTATTATAGATTTTGGATTATAATTGACCATCCATCATCTATGAAATCTAATTGTCGAAGCTGCCTGTGTAACTCGGAGAAAAAACCTTTTTTATCAGGGGATATCGATTTATCTTTGAATGAATACACTACAAAATCTAAGACCTATACATTAAGAGAAAAAATAAGTCTTATTAAGGTATGTGCTTATTTTGCAAGATTAAATTTTTAGTATAATGTTTAATTTATGGAAAATATATCTTAAAATTTTTTACATATCAGTGATTATGTTTATATTTTTCTAATTATTTTTTTACCTATTAATTATGAAAGGCCTTAGTTTTGTCCCATTTTTTATGCATGCTAAGAAGTCTTAAACTATCATAATTCTATCAATTATGTAACTCTCATGTGTTGTCAGCTTTATGCTAAGCTTCAAATAATATTTATGTACTATTTTTCAAAAACCTGTCATAAGTGTCATTTGTTATTGAACCTAAATTCCATAAATCAGTGTAAATTAAAAGCACTTTCAAAGAATATGGTGGAAAACAATTTCACAAGTGATAATAGACAGTGCCGGTTTATCCACTGGGCGACCCGGATATACTGGACTTAACGAAGTTTTTGGTTATAAATTTCGATTCGATAATGCCAAGGGGGCCTGTAGATCTTCTGCGCCCAGGGCCCAAAAAGAACTTAAACTGACATTGATAATAGATACTCTGTCCCTTCATATTTTATATTTTAAATATAGCAATATACTCTTTGAACCTCATTTACATCAATCAAAGTTAGTTGATGCTGTGGAAGTGGATGTCAGTATAGGTGTTTAAAATAAAAATTCGCTTGTAATGTATATCATTTTATAAATCATTGATTTTATTGAATTATGCTTTTATGGTACTCTTACTCTTTCTTTGCATAGAAAAAATATGCTATTGTTCTCTTAAATTAAATTTTTTTTTTACATTATTTTTAAATGTAACACTTATGATATTATGGATGATTAAGAAATATGATGCTGTATACCAGTATGTATTTTTGATATCAAGCAATACTAATATATTTAAGTTTTATTATATGAATTGGGGTATATTTTAAAATCCAGCATGGTAGAGAAAAAGGAAACAAGTGTATTGTAATCAGTATCTAAATTTTAAAAAATTCGCAATTTTATTCGCAAAACAAGTGAGTGTTATGTAGCAGATTTTTGTCACAACAGTTTTTAATCTATGTAGTAAGACAAGGAAATTAATGAGATTTTTTATTTGCATTAATTAATAGAAAATTGACCAAGAAAGCGCTTCCTCTACTCTACTACAGAGCGAGGAAACATTACAGAGGCAGTACAGTTACACACACACACAGAGATCCCATAGTTATTTAGCTCCATTTATCTCTTCATCTTAGTGAAACTCTTAATACTTAATTTTTAAAATATACTCCTATGATAAAAGCGAATTTTTTAAAAAAACTATAGTGGTACATTTTAGGGGAAATACACTGTATCTACTTTGAACTCCTTTTTTTGGGAAGCGACGATCTCTCTCGATCATTATAATTTAGGAATTGTATTCCTGTATTAGTTGAGTCTGTAAGAGTCAGCTTACTAGGTGTGAAAACACAGCATCGACAAAAATGTTGCAGTAAAATTCGGTTAGTATCAACTTTTCCTCCCAAGTAGTGATAAATATTGTATTGTCATGTAATACTTCAAGAGCAACTGTAAGCTTTATTGAGTTATTGGGATTGAATGGGTGAAGAAACATGATTTATAAAAGCTATTTTTGTCTGCTTGAGACTTTATTTTAATTTTAGTACCCTCTATTGAAGTGCCATGTAATTATCGATCTTTGTTCAGTAAAAGTTATGCATTCAACTCAGACCAACTCGGATTTGCCAATGGTAGATAATTAGTTGACATATCCACTATGCTAATTGGGCTTCATCATATTTAAATTTGAATTAAATTAAAAGCTTTTGACAAGAAAACTTATTGTTAAAAGGTTACCACACATAAAAAAAGGTAAACATTCTTGATATGTGCCAAAAATGTTAATAATTACGAGGCCCTACTAATTCTCAATGAATTATCAATAGAGGCGAATTCTTTTGACTTCGATTGTTTCAAATGATTTTATGATTTTATCATATGAAAGTCCAGAAATATATTAAAACTAAGGAGAAACAATATCGGATCACAAGAGAAAAAATTTGTTAAATAGAAAGTGTCTCTCTCTGTTTAGAGTTTATTTTATGAAGAAAATAGTAAAATGATCTCGGTTCCAGTAAAAAGTATATCTCCATTTAAAGAGAAATTCTTAAAATGGAGGCCCAACTGCATTAATTGTGGTCTCTAGAAGTTATAGAGTTTTGATAAATTTCAACAAATTTGTATTCATAAATGTAATTAAAGTGATATATTACTACTACTACATAAATTTTAAAAGAAACTAACAAATGTTTAGCATCTATTATTTAAGATTAAATATCCATCATCAAAAAGAAATTATAGCTGTCCATAATTCATAGATAAATGTAAAATAATTTTGTAACTGTGAATGATGACAAAAGAAGGAATTCATAATTTTTATACTTGAAAATATATACAGTTTATTCGCAGAAACATCATAGTTTCTACAACAATCAACTGTTAGAAGCATTAATGAGACATGTATGCACAAAATCTGAATACTCGCAATTTGTATCGCAAATATGTGATAGAATGAATGTAATTGAAAGCTATTTTTTTTTATTATTTCCAATGGCCAGGGTTACAAAAGGCCACTACACCACAAGGGGTTAGGAACAAAAACAGACAAAATAAACAAAGTAAGGGGATAAAAATGGTGAGGGAAAAGTCTATGAACCCAATAAGCCCCTAGCTTGCCAACTAAGAGGAGCCCTTTAGTACTGGGCAGTTTTGAATGTGGTCAGCATCCATGCCCTCCCAAATATTGCAGAGTATGCAGAAAGGGGCCTGTGCAACATGAATTCGATGAAGATGTTTGAGGAGACATTCCTGTCCAGTGATCAGACGAAACTCGGCAACTGCTTTACGTTTTGGCCACATGGGAACATCTTTAAGATTATTCCACCAGATCTTATTGGAATTTCTCTCAGTGTATTGAATTGAAGAGAGATCATTCATCTTTTTCTTAATAATACGCTTTGCACTGGTAAAAGGGACAGCTTTCCTTGTTGTCTGTTGAATGGAAGCTCCCTTTACTAGGTGGTCCGCTAACTCATTACCAGTTACACCTCATCCAGGGATCCACTGCAAGACGATTTGCTTAGAGTACTCAGACGGACTCTGCAGCAGTTTTTTAGAATCAAGAATGTTAGAGGAGGCAGGGGTAGAATTTGAGTTCTCAGCAAAAATTGCTGCTTTTGAATCACAGAAGACAACAGCCCTAGTAAAGCTATTCAGATGACAATGCAACTGCACAAGGGCTACTTGAAGAGCAGCAACCTCACAATCAAAAGCGGTTGCGAATTTCTCAGGTGTTAAATAAAAGGAGAAAAGGTGGCAATACACCCATGCTCCAATGCTGTCAGTCTTTCAAAAGGCTTCCATCAGTATAGATATGCACCCAGTCAGGTTCAGGGTACATGGTGTCTATCTTTTCCAGGGCAAGTGACCTTAAAATTGAGGTATTTTGCTCTTTTTTTTTAAACTGCCTGGGTAACCTCAGTGCAAATTCGAAAACCTTTATCAATAGTTGGGTCCAGAGGTGATGCCAAAAGCTCGGGGACAAAATCTAAATCAAGCTGTTCCTTTAGTTCCAGTACACCCTGCACAAAACCACGTTGGGTCTTCAAACACCTCCCTGAATCCAAGTGGAGTTTGCTCAAAAGGGAGAGGCCGTAGGTTATTTGTAATAATTTTTCCTATAGTAGCAGGGCTCTCTCTTAAGATATGTTCTTTAAGGGTTTATTTTCTGTTGTTAAAAGCATTGCATCGATCGGGGTTGTTTTAACGGCCCCTGTGATGATCCGTAGTGCCTGATTTTGGACTCTGTCAAGTAATTCTGTTACAAATCTAGATGATGTAATCAGGGGCCCACAACAGTAGGTCAAGATGGGCAAAATGAACAACTTTTAAGTTAAATTTAGGGTATGATTGGAACAGCCCCACTTAGAGCTAGCTAGTCTTTTCAAAAGCGTCATTCTATTTGAGACACGATTTACAGTATATACAGTATGGTCTCTACAGGATAACTTCCGATCAAAGGTCACACCTAAATTTATAAAACTGTCGACTTCCGGAATGACATGTCCTTGATATGCCAGATAGGGCTGCGGTAGCCAGTGGTCAAAGTATCTGATCATGGCAGCATGTCACGAGTTTGAGCCCAGTACCATTAAAGACCCGCCGTGTAAGGGAGCGATGCACGTTAAATCTGTCGAGAGTTCAAACGTCCTCCCGTAGGTGTGGTGTGGTAGTTAGGAGAGGAGGGTGCCAGCTCAGGTGTCGCCCTCGTCACTTGACCATGGTTCAAAATTACGAGGTTCATCGCCAAATGCACTCGTGTAGCTGAACAGTGCGACGTTAATATTCACTCACTCACTCGCTATGCAAGAACAAATGTTTCAAAGAAAATGCGACTGGGATGTTTTATCCAGGTTAACCTTCATATTTTCATCGCACCAATGCTCCAAGACTTAAGCCATGATTGATTATGTGGCTTATTTTTTGGGAGATTCAGTCCAGATCTCAAGGTCGTCAGCATAAAGTTGGCATCTAATTCCAGTAATCATTCTGGGCTGGTGGACAAGATCATTTATGTAAATATTGAAGAGGGTGCAGCTGGATACTGAACCCTGAGGTAGTCCAGTTTTAAGAACACTGTATTTGGAAAAGCCTCCACCCCCCATATCTGATCTTACACAAATGTTGCCATAGAAAACCACAAAACCAATTAAACATGTTCTCAATACCGTTGAGTTTCATCAAGAGTTTGTCGGTTCATACAGTGTCATCATAAGCAGATTTAAGGTCAATGAAGGCCGTTGAAAGTATTCTGCTTTTATCTAAAGCTTCTTTGATGGACTGGCTAAGGAATGCTACCTGTTGATTGGTAGATCTAAATTGTCTGAATCCAGCCTGTTCCTCTACAAGGAGACTATTGGTTTCTTGGGAACCAACTACTAACCAAGTCTTTTAGTCACAATTATCTCCATAGTTTTCCCCATAATTCTGGTAAGTGAGATTGGTCTGTAACTTAGAAGATCCTTTGAATCTTTATCTTTTTATGGATTTGTAAAACTAGGGCTCTAAGCGACTGAGAAGGAATAATTTCCGAATTCCAAATTAAGTTGAAGAACCTTAGCAAAGTGCTTAAGACACAAGTACTCGGATATCGTAGGAACTCAGAGTGTATGCCATCTTCGCCTGGTAATATTCCCCCCTTTTAAGGCAAGTAATAGCTTAAGTGAGCTCCTCTAAAGATAGAGATGAGTTGAAAATGGGATGAGAAGATACTCGAGCACCAAAATCTGTGACAAGTGATTTAATTTCACACTTTTTGACTCTTGAAGATAGTCTAGTGTGTTTATTCTTTTGGTGAGAGTTAGTAAAATATTTGACAAATGCATTGACGATTTCCGTATCATAGGTGATAGTTTTATTAGCGATTTGAAAATGTTGCTTAGGAGCACTCTTACTTTCATTTTTGAAACCAGAAAGGAATTTGAAAACTTTCATACTGTCTCTCTGATAATTGGCGCCAGATACGAAGTCATTAAACGATTTTTGTTTTTCAAAGAGCCCAGTTTTTTTTCTAAACAGCTCTAATTGCTTTCTCCCCAACTGAACATCCGAAGATTTGTGTGTTAGCTTGACTTTTCTTCTAAGTCTGTTGTGCTTAATCTTCATGTATTTGAGCTTTTCTGACCAAAGACATCTAAATTTCTTCACTCTACCTCTAGGTATACACGTTTTTGCACAAAATAAAATCTTATCATTAATAAGTTCACAGATTCTGCTTGGATGTAGGGTGAAATCGATACGGTTGGAGTGTAATTCTTGCTCAGTCGTTGCGGTAAAGGTATTCCATTCAGCTTTCTTGAAATTCCAAGAGACTAGAGAATGACGTGGGCTGCTTACACAGTGAACCAAGAGAAATTTCTGCTATAACTTGACAGGGGCCTAAACCCGGATCGTCAATAGCGTAGAGTTTCGAGTGTTCACCGATGTCCGAAGTGACTATAGTGTAGGTATGTGTGAGGATCACTGTGGTTATAAACTAGCTCAAAAGTACTAGAATTCAAAAGATCCTCTTCACTTTTCCCCGCATCATTAGAGTCGTTATTGGGGAGTGGACATTAATATCGCCCGGGAAAACAGTTCGAGTCAAAGAGTTAAGGTAAGAGAAGTTAGGTTTATTATGAGATGGGCTATAAATAGCGAGGATGTTCAAACGTTTTCCATTTTTCGAAAGGTTTAGTTTGATGACTTCACTTTTATCAGGAGAGCTCTATATCTTTAATAATGCGGAAATCAGCGGTGAGCCCATTTTTAACTCCAACCAGGATGCCACTTGTCTAGACTTGGGAAGAATATATAGGTAGTATCCCTTAAAAGAGAAATATTTTAGTTTATCATTGGTGAGGTTTGCCTCCATAATAGTAAAGGCATCAATATAATGAGTGTTAAGCGACTGCACAAGCTTTGCTCTCTTGGGTTTTGATAAGCCACCCGCGTTTCACTGCAAAATATGCAAAGCTTCCTAGAAGGCATTATAGGGGCTAGCCAAAATTGTAGATCACTTAGCCGCACTGCATTACCAGGGTGCACCACGAGAAGTAGATCTACATTGCATCCCAAAGTAGTGAGCCACTTCAGCCATTTATCACCTAATAATTTGAAAAATATTTCAAGCCTAGAATTTTTCAATGTGAAATCTGTGTAAAATTTGTATATGATAGAGTGTTTAAATTCTGGTGTCTAACTTATTTTTCTTTTATTTAAAAGTAACCAATGTGTTTTTTGCCCCATCTTTCTAACAAGATTTTAATTTTTTATTCAAAACCATTCTTTATAATTTTCTTCTAATTATTATTTATTACTACTATCACCAAAAAATAAATCTAATCTTAAGCCTTTGTAATAAGGTTATTGGAAATAAATTAGCTCATGAGCATGTGCAGTTAGTTTTATTAATTCATTCTTGTTTATAATCCATGTCTTTACTTATAAATTCAGGATTCTGTTATCTGCTTTTTAAAATTTTTAAATATCTTACCATAATTTTTCCCCTGATGGGCTGTATATTAGTGATTAAGCCTTTGCAGACACAGCAGGTCCCCAAATGTGAGAGCCATTTCAGTGGTGGCACCATCTAGTGACGGCTCTCTCTACCAAATTTGGACGCTTGAATTAATTCAAGCTCTCGTTGGATACTAAATTTTGCCATGAGTACCAGAGCCAAATTGATATTCAATTGATCTACATGCCACATAATCATATAACATGCGTATCTACGATTTTCACATCCAGAAAATCTATCGACTCCAGCCAGGATCGAACCTACTACCTTGAGCTTACGAAGCGGACCTAAGCCACAGGAGCCGACTCTTCCCGTAATACTAT
>BMAV01004942.1:380271-391968 GCA_019973955.1 Trichonephila inaurata madagascariensis
CATGGTCTGCACTTAAGGATCTTATTCATCTTGGCCAAGATAAGGGGTTAGTCTATTGTAATGTATTACCTTCGGTTTTGAGTGTGGTGATTTCTGTATCCACACCACAACGTCATTAAGTCTATTTAGGACTGTGTAAGGACCTTCCCAGTTGGTCTGCAACTTCGGAGAGAGTCCTTTGCGACGTTTCGGATTCCATAACCACACTTTGTCGCCTTCGTAGAAGTCGTGTCCGGTTGCTCTTGCGTCGTATCGGGTCTTCATCTTCTCGGAAGCCAAGCCGATTCTTTCCCTAGCCAGATGATGCATTTTCTCCATCCGTGCCTGGAGTTTCTCGACATACTCCTCAGGCGCCAAGGGAGCATCTGGTGGTCGGCTGAACAGATGATCTGCAGGCAGACGAAGATCACGCCCAAAGAGCATCTGGGATGGGGAATAGCCGATGGTGTCGTGAACGGCACTTCTGTAGGCAAGCAGAAAAAAGGGCTATTTCCTGTCCCAGTCCTGTTGATTACTGGATACCAGGAGAGAGAGGCTGTTCAGGATGGTCCGATTGAACCTCTCTACCATGCAGTCAGACTGAGGATGCAAAGCTGTTGTCCTGGTTTTGTCGATGGCGAGTATTTCACACAGTCTCTTGTAAACTGCAGAATCGAAGTTTCTCCCTTGATCGGAGTGCAGTTGTAGAGGGACCCCGAATTGTGAGATCCAGTGTTGAACTAGAACATCTGCAACAGTCGAGGCCTCTTTGTCGGGAATAGGATAGGCTTCAGGCCACTTAGTGAAGTAGTCCATGACAACCAGGATGTTGTTGTTGCCCTCTGATGATCTCTGAAGTGGACCTAGGATGTCAAAAGCTATTCGTTCGAAAGGCGCTCCCACATTATACAGCTGCAGTCTTCTTCTAGTGCGTTTTCTGTGTCCTTTACGTGCAGCACAGGGATCACATGCGCGACAACACTTTTCCAAGTCATTACGCCCATTGTTCCAGTAGAAGCGCTCACGAACTTTTTGTAAGGTCTTTATAACACCAAAATGACCTCCAGTTGGACTGCCATTTAGTTCCTTAAGGACTGTTGAAACTCTTGTCTTTGGGAGTATTAATTGCCACCTGAATGTTTTTCCATCGTCAGACTCTCATTTTCGATATAAAACACCATTCCTCAGATGGAGACAGCCCCAAAGAGCCCAGTAACGCTTCGTTGTAGAATGGAAAGGGGCGATGTCTTGCCAGCTGGGCTTTTCGTCAGACTACTCTTTGAATTCTAAGACTAGTTTTATTTCAGGATCAGCCAGTTGATCTTCTCGGACGCTCTCATCACTCCACGGGTCCAATGCCGATGTTGTTGGTGTTGTAACTTGACGAACTATTGAATCTACTACGCCAAATTTTTTTCTTTTCAACTCTTCAGCAGTATCTACTGTTCTCCGGGCAAGGTCTTCTCGAAGGAACGTCTCCATTCCCTTCTGTTGAACCTTTTTGGTTTCTACACACTTCCATAGACTCGACTACATTTGCACTGTGCGGATGTTCCTTGTTTATTTGAGGGCAGTTATTTCTTAGGTGCCCTTCTCCACCGCACACCCAGCACTTGGTGCTACGATCTTTCTTATTGTTTCTGAGGCAGTTACTTCTGAGATGCCCTGGTTCACCACACCCCCAACACGTGATGCTACGTCTCCTTCGGTTCAGAAGTTGAGCCACTAGGTCTTGAATTTCTTCTTTCAATTTCTTCATCTCCTTCATCCATGGAGATTCACAGGGGGCGTCCGCAGTCACTCTAGCTCCACGGATGGAATAATGGTCTCTGCAACTGGCTTCATTGGCTGCCTCCAATTTCAGGGCATATAACAGGGCAGATTTAAGATCTTGCATATCTGCCATTCTTACAGCCTTCTGGATTTCCTCATCCTTCAATCCGTCCACGAAATACTGCAAAGAGATTACTTCTCGCACAGTTGCTGGGTGGTTGGAGAAAGCCAAGTTGGCGAGCCTTTCTACTTCGGATGCATATTCCTGCAAGCTTTCTCCGGTTTTCTGAAGTCTTGTTTTCATCTGCAGACGTGCGTAGTCCTTGGAGTATTTCTGGCCGAACCGAAGATCCAGAGCATTGTATAGGGAGTTCAAATTCAGCCGCTCTGTGTCGGGAAGAGTCTGCAGTATTTCAGCAGCTTCTCCTCTAAGGGATGCTGCTAGCTGACATGCTTTCACCCCATCAGTCCATCCATTGGCTTCAGAAATTATGGAAAATTGTGTCTTGTATACTTCCCAGTTCGTTTTTCCGTCATAGGTCGACAGTTTCACTGGCCCTGTAAAAGCAGTCACAGGCAATGGAGAAGCAAGCACAGGTTCTGGAAAGGCAGATACAGACACAATCTTGTTTTTGTTCTCATTTCCGCCACCTAGAAGTTTCTTCTCAATATCTTCCATTCGCTTTGATAAAAGGCTAAAATTTTCAGCCACTCCTTCAATTCTTTCCTCGACTTGCTCTTTATTTCTTTCTTCAACTTGCTCTTTAATTCTTTCTATTTCTTCCCCTACTTTCCTCTCTATCTTCTCATTAACTATTGCAATCTTTTTTTCAACTTTCAATGTTATTTTCTCTTCCACGCTATCGATTTTCTTTTCTAAAGTATTTCTCAGCTCTTCTTGACATTTCTGTACGTTTTCCAAACCGTTTAAGCGATTACAAGAACTACAGTTAGCGTTGTCTGATGAATTAAATTTTCGTAGAAGTCCAGGAGTGATGATCATTTTGCTGGAGATTCGAGTACATAGGATTTCTTCTCTTCTATTACTTGTCCGCTTAGAGATCGAGACTATGTTTGGAATATTGTCCAAGTTTTCAAAATATTTTGCTTGAACAGAAGTTAAAATTTGCTTTTTTAAAACTCTCTTGGTATATTTTTTTGCTGATGTCTTCTTAGGCGATCCAGTCGATATAAACATTAGACTCTGTGACAGATTTTGCGAGATTATCCACCTGTTCATTCCACAATATATTTGAGTGTCCCGGAGTCCAAAGTAGAATTAACTGATAATTACAATACAATAGAATGAAAATCTTGCTATAGCTAATTTATGGATGACACTTTGAGATTTGATCGAATAATTTTGAAGAACAGAGAGACTATCAGATAATATTAGCAGATTCATGTTTGTAAATGACAGATCATCTAAAGCTTGGCAGATAGCCAGAGCTTCAACTGGGAAAATAGAATTATTGAGATTGATTCTCTCTGTAGGCAAAAGAGGAATATTCCGTAATACCTGAAATTGATGTAATTTGTTCAGTTTTGGAAGCATCAGTAGCTATTATATAGAAGTCTTGGAAATCGCGATCTATTGTTTCATCATATAAGCCCCATATAATAAGTATTGGTAAATTTTTATCCTGAAATTTGAAGTTACCGACATATATATTTTGCATGGGAGAATTGAAAAAGATGTTATTCTGGGAATTGGAATAATTTGACCACTAATAGCATTCGAAGGATTTAGTATATTTATAATATTATTTTTATCTTCTTCCATAATATTTAAATTTAGAGACTCGGGGTTATTGCTAAATAATGGAGAAAAGGTTTTATTAGAAATTTGAGAAAGGAAATATTTATTTGCCAGTCTTCAAATTTTGTCTGATAAAATTTCCTGTCCAGCCAATTTTTAAAGTACAATGTTTGGAGTCCATTGTGGAAGTCCTAATGCAATTCGGAGGGCTTTGGTTTGAATGGCATAAAAAGATTTCAGCTGGTTGTCAGACCATTTATTTATTATATAGCTGAAGTAGTAGAAAACACTGCATATACTATTATTTACAATTTTGATCAGATCTGCAGCTCTTGGTCCATGATGCTTGTAGGCCATAGCCTTTAGGCTATTAATTTTTTTCAATGCTTTGCTATTTAATTGATTTCTTAATGAAACACTCTGGCTCCGTTTGGAAAAGTGAACTCCTAAATATTTGATAGATGATTGCCAAGGTAGTGAATGCCCTTTCAATAAAATATTAGGAAACGTATTAATTCTTTTATTGGATAACTCAGCTATTGTACTTTTATCTGGACTGAGAGATAGCTTCCAATATTTGCACCATTGAGAAATTCTTTCCAGCGTATTTTGCAATTTTTTGTGAATGTAATCTAGAGAATGATGGGAGCAGTAATTGAAAACGTCATCAGCATATATAAAACATTCGGTGTCATGTTCCAAGGTTTCAAAAAAATCATGCATGTATGTAGTATATAAAAGGGGAGAGAGGACACTACCCTGGGGAAGACCTTGAGAAGATATCCTTTTGGAGGAAAGAAATCCCCCTCCATTTGACCTGAATAAAACGATGTGTGAGAAACTTATGGATCCAAATAGCTGTTTTTCCTGTTATACCGATTTGCAGACATTTATAGATAAGACCATCGATGTAAACTGAATCGTACGCGCTTTTTATATCTAAACTTATTCCTACAAAATATTTCTTTTGCAATTTTGCATCCACTATTGCTTTTTGAATAAGATAGGTAGCACTTCTGCTATCTTTAAAGGGGACGAAACCGTAATGTTGAGGATGAAGCTTTCTTTCTGCAGTTAAAAAAGTAGCTTAATCTATTGGTTAGAACTATTTCAAAGGTTTTTGAAAAGATGGAAGTCAGTGCTATTGGTCTGTAAGATGAAATTTGAATTTTGTCTTTGCATTGTTTAGGAATCGGGAGGATGACTGAATACTTCCAAGAGTTTGGAACTATTGCATTATCAAATAGATTTTGAAAATATCTTAAAATTACTTCACAATCCCTGTGATCAAGCTTTTTAAAGAAAGATTCTGTGATATGATCAGCTCCAGGAGTTGAATTTTTAGAAAGTTTTATTGCTCTGTGAATTTTAGAAATATGAAAAGGTTTATTAAGAATATTATCCGCTTTGTGGAAAAAGTCCAGAGGAATTGGTTCATGATAAGCGTTTTTAGATGCAAAAAAATCTGCAAAAATATTTGCTTGAATTTGAGGATGAGTAATATTTTTATTATTTATTTGAAGAATATTATGCTTAGGATCTAAATTATTAGAGGTGGAGAGCTTCTTGTGAATATTAAAAAATATCTTTGGATTAGAAACGTTGTTACAAATATTATCCCAGTATAATCTTTTAGCATTTTTAATATGAAATCTGAGTTTACTAGCGTATTGCTTGTATTTGATCCATAATTGGGGAGAAATGCTTGTGTAGCTTTTTTCCTGAACTTTTTCTTTAATTTATAAAAATTATGGCAAGTACCATTCCACCATGGAGAGAAAGATTTGTTAGAAATTTTAACTTCTTTACTATTACTTTGAATAATTTTCGAAATTTTATCAGTGAGATTATCTATATTTCCTTCTGAATTATTTAGTGTAATCTGCACTTCTTCTTTCACTATTTGCCAGTTTATTTTTGTTAAAAATCTTGTACTCGGCTTTAGTAGAGAAAACTCTGTTATTACTGGGCTATGATCACTATCAAAGAAATAAGCTGACACATAACAATTAGTATGTCCAGAGAAATTTGAAGAACAAACTGTAAGATCGATTAAAGAGGATTTACCCACAGAATTTCTGTAGGTAGGAACTGTTGTATTTAGAAGTATTGAATTTTATTCAGTTAACCAATCAACAAAAATATTACTGTATCTGGAACCGTGATCTGATCCCCACATCGGATGATGCAGGTTAAAATTGCCAAAAATGAAGAACGGATCTGTTGAAGATTCGAGAAAGGATTTGATTATAGTAATATTTAGTCCACGCGGTGCATAGATGTTTATAACATAAAAAGAAATGTCTTTGATATTTATTTTAACAAATTTCCAGATCTTCTTTTTGTGTTAACTGAAAAATAATGTGTTGGGCAGAAACATTCAAAGGAACGGCTATTATTAAACCACCTCCAGGTTTATTTTGTCTGTCATTTCTGAATATCTTTTTTCCCTGGAATATTAAATCTGTCTTCATTTGATAAAAAGGTTTCTGGGAAAATTAAGATATCTGCTTCCGAAAAGGGAGGGATGTTAAACCAGATGGTTATGTTTTTAAGGCTTCTGCAGTTCCATTGTAAAAAATGCATAAATTTAGAAAAGTGATACAAGAATATTTCATCGATATTTCAAAAAAATTCCTCCCCTTTGAGGAACAAAGAAAAAAATAATTGTACTAAAGTACTGGTTGAGAAACATATGTACAGAAAATGAGAACATATATACAGAAATTTTTTTTTTTTTATCCGATATCAGTATTAAGTTTTCCACTTTTGTCAGAACTGCCTGGAACTGGACCCATGGGAATATTTAATGCGTCAGAAGCTCTTTTCTTTCTTCCAGTGGGAGAATAACGCGTCGTCGAATCTATTATGCTACATACGTGAGGAAGTACAGTTTCCATTGATTTTTGTAACGTTTCCATCAGGAATGCCGTTTGTTTTTCTAATACTGCTTAGAAAGCAGTCATCATTTTATCAAATTTCATATCAATTATTTCCTGAATGTTAATATTTTCTTGTGTGCTTTTTTTAAGAACTGTTGCAAAATTTTTGGAAGTAGTTTCATGAAATCGTCGTCTCGCCTCACTTAGTGTTATATGCTGCCTATACTTCAATTCTAAAATTTGTTTTTCTTTTATGAACAAGGGACAAAGAGAGGAGTTTGCCGGATGATTGCCCTTACCGTTAGTGCAGGTCGTATTTACTTTGCACATTCCTTGATGGGAAGAACCACAATTATAACATATAGCTGGACTTTGACAAGATCGGGATGGTTGCAAAAAACTGAAACAGTTAGAACATTGTCTAGGTCTGTCGATGAAAAATTGAATTTTATGATTGATAAACCAAAGTTTCACATTTTCTGGCAAAACCGTTCCAAGAATGGTAATCATAACAGGAGATACTTCAGGATTTGTCCCTGATTTTATAAATCTGCGTATTTCTACAATTTCAAAATTATTACTACTTTGTAATTCCGCAGAGACACAATTCTTCCAAGGGTACGTTAGTTGGAATTTCGTATAATAAGAAGCGAGATGTAATACCCTCCCATATGACACTTGTATTAACCGAAACATTTAATATTTGCTCTAAATATAAGATTTGTACTGCACAAACTGGATCCGAAGTAGCAAATCGTAGTTTTCCATTTCTAGTAAATGACATGTTAGAAATTTGATCGAATCTGTGAATTTTGCTTTTTGTCTCCGTATATAGTAGTTGTGGGTTATTTTTGGGGATGGCTGACGGCTTTTGTTTATTTTCTAAAAATATATTTATTTCTGTTATTTTCCTTTGCCCGGCTCATAATAAGAGTTCCTTTTCAGACGTAGGAGAGTGAAAATATTTCATATTCCCATTCCCGGTATCCATCTTATTTGCCATCTGTATAGTTAAGTGCCTTTTGACATTGGACACTTCAATCCCTGCCAGACTCACCTTGAGTCTAGTTGTTAAAGTAAAAGAAAAAACAAAATTCTGCTTACCAAGTCCTTGTAAGAATATGAAATTAAAGATCAGAAATAATTAAATAATTAAATTTACTGCTTTCTGAGCAAGTAAAAAGAGTTGAACACTCGAACCGAAAATAAACTTTGAAAAATCGTGTATGTATTATAGTGTGCTGATATATATATTTCTTCCTTTTGGTTGCCATGCTCTAGAAGAGTTGCCCTTAGCATAATTAGGTAATAAAATAAAATAAAAGCTTTCAGCTTACACATTGCATTTAAAGTTTTAAAAAATGCAGAAATTTCTTTTTTTTTTTTGTCAATTTTTTGTAACTTAACTTGCCTGTGTTGTAAAACTGTAGTTCTAAATGTGAAATATTTATTTTTTATGTGTGTGATTTATTTTTTGTTCTACCATATATGTATGTGTATAAAGGTAATGTTAAAACCCAAAAAGTTATTTAAAAAAAATTAATCATATGCGTTTCATCTTATAATAATCATTTTGCTTATATTTGTACTAACCCAAAACTTTTTTCAGTTAAAAGTATTATTATTATTAAAAAAAAATTTGTGTAATACAAAGAACAGGTTGGTTGGTTTTTATTTATAATTTTGGGGGTTAATCTCTCAGAGTATTAAAGAATGTAAATGCTTCAGATATGATAAATTTATTGATGGACATCACCAACATGTAATTACTGAGGATTTAAAAATTATGAAACGAAGTTTTTTAGAGATGTAATGTATAAAGATACAGACTTAATATGTATTATATATAAAAGAGATAATTCTATTAATTAAGTTTGTTACAAAAACATTTGCTGTTAAATATAGATTACCTTTGGAGGTTTTCTCCATTTTTAGATTTCCTGGGTTAAATTTTGGATTCTAATCCCCTTTCTAAATTGTAAAGATTTTTCATTTTTCGAAATTTGGGCGTATTTTTATAATGTATTTAAATCATTGAGTGTTTTATTTATTCTGACTTTTACTTTGATAACTGCCCATCTCTGGATATTATTTTACCTTACCAAACCAACCAAATAGATAACCAAAGCAGTAAGTTTTTTGTACAATATGAAAAAGGTTTTACAAATAGTGAAAAACAGCGGTTCTCTTAAACTGTGGTCTGGACCCATGGTAGTCCCCAGCGCTTTTCCAGGAGGTACACTAAGGTCTCTCGTTTAATGTTAAGATTTCTGTCTTTTACAGACTCTGAAAGAGACCTTGTGGAAAAATTGAAAGATGAGCCATCCTAGCACTGGTGTAGCTAGTTCTGAGTGGGCCTTGTATCAAAATTCCTTTGGGGCCCTTTTTTAAATATGAGAACCCTGTTAATGGAACTGTAGTTGCACATGTTGGGGCCCCTGTAGCTTGGGAGCCCCGTATCACTGATATGGTGGTAGCTACGCCCCTGCATCCTAGGCTAGATCACTTAATTGCCCCCAATGAAAAACTCTATTACAACATAGCCAGTTCTACAACGTAATATTTTCAAAAAATAGTAGAAACACGTGCAAAGATTAAGAACCATTTACAGTAGATGTTTATGAACAAGGTGATCTCTTTAAGTAAAGACCAACTGATAGAAATTTCCCCAGATGAAGCTTGAAGAAAGTGGTTTACTATAATAAGTTTCTTCCAAACTTTTGAGGTCACTTAGAATAAAGTTTTTCAGAGCTGTTCACGAAAGCCCTGAAAATTCTAATGACTTTCCAAACTGCTCTTTTATGTAAAAGAACATTTTCAGCTTTTTATCTTAAAAATGAGGACAGAAACTGTCTGGAAAGCATGAAAGTGGAATTGAGACAGCACATTACAAATATTATGCTTAATATAACAGCACTTGTAAAAAAATTGCAGCACCATCCTTCTCATTAAAAATTTTAATTAAAACATTTAAGTATATATTATTTATCTGAAATAAGTATTTTGTAATACTTTAATAATTAGATGCGTACTGTTTTCTTAAAGAGAGAAAAAAGAAACGTTAAAAGTCTGTATAAGTATCTCAGCCAGTCTTAGGATTGAGGAAACTTTAAATAATTCCGCTATATGCTGGGAGTCAGTGTAAGGTGCTCCAGGGCCGCTTTTCCACTTAGGCACGTGCCTAAGGCACAAAAAATTGGAAGGAAAAAACGAGAAAAATTAAAATTACAGCAAACGTACCACCGCCTAGCAAGTCATGAGAGAAACATTTCTACCCCTAAGAGAGAAAACTAGAATGAGATCTACTATGGAAAATGAAAAGCTTTAACAGTTTGATGTTGCTATGCACTAAAAATAACATTACCATGGAAATTGATTACAGTGATGTTATTAATGATTTTGCAATGATCAGAGCTTGAAAAAAGCTTTTGTTGTTCCAATACAATGATAGTGACTCACTAGAGAATAAGGACATCTAAAAGTAAGGATAGTAAAGTGATGAAAAAGATGATAATTAGCAAGTTGAAAACAGTTCATACAAAAATACATATTCTATACTCTAATTGCAAACGATTTCATTAATTTTCTGTACTAATTTACAAAAGGGTAAGTGATCCGTGATGTCGTAATAAGAAATGAATGAGAGGGTCTAAACCATGCCACTTTCATTTCCTTGTGGTTGTCATTCCAGGACATTGTGGGTCAATTGGTGGTGGATAATGGTCTGACTCTCCAAACAGCAAAAACAAAGAAAGGGAAAAGAGTAAGAACTAACTCCCGAACTAAAACTGTCAAGGTAAGGACTGAAGGGGGGGAGGTGCTATTGAAATAGTGAGGGGCGTAACAATTTGAAATGCCTAGGGGGTTGAGGAGGTTAAAAATGGCACTGGGGTGTTCAAAGTCTTGGGGGTCCGCGATGTCAGGCTACTACATAAAGAGGAGCCGTGGTGATCGAAAGTTTAAGATCTGCTGGAGTAAAATATTACAAGCCTACATTAAAAAAAAAGAAATAACGCATTCATCGTTGTTTACTGGATGGGTTTCCTCGAATCTTTTTGTAAATAAAGAACTTCTAATATGTATACTGTGTCATGCAACATAATCCAGTGAAGCGTTGAAACCAAGTCGATTACAAGAACATCTTACTACCAAGCATCCAAAAAATAAAGACAAGCCCTTTGAATTTGTTCAAGAAATATATATAAAAAATGCCGAAATCATTTAACAATATTCCTACATAATTTAAGAAACAATATGCTACAAACAAAGATGGATTAACTACTTCACAATTTATTGCATTAAGTAGTAAAAGCTATAATATCAGAAATTTTTTAATGATATCTCAAAAGAGGAATTTTTCTTTACAGTAATGTTTGTGTGTGTACGCAGGACGTACCTGAAGCTTTAAAACACTCCTTCAATTGCTAATCTTCTATTAACGTCGCATTTTTAAGCTACGCGAGGACTATTGGCGGACTGAGCTTATCCAAAGGGCTTAGAGCTAGGAGAGAGAAAAGCGATACCTATCCAGGAAAGAACCACCCTCTGCATTCAACCTTTATTGAGGGAATATATATATATTTCAAAATACACACAAATTTAAACAGAGCATATTTTAGAGGAATTTTACAGTTTCTTCACACAGAAAATTTGAAACAGAACTCTCACTGGAGCATTAAAGCATTCTTACATATGCTCAAAAAGTGGAAAATGAACAAGTTCTTATTTGTAAATAACAACATTTAGCCGAAACCGAATGGCTTCCAATCCTACTTCAGGTGTAATGTTAATCTATGGTAAAACTTCGAAATTCAATTGAGTTTTTCAAACTTCTAATGCAAGTTTTTGAAACTTTTTTTTTTGAAGTATATGGATAGAAGATGATCTATAGATTTCAAATTCAGGATTTTATATTATTTATTTCAGTATCTTTTCTAAATACCTTGTTAATTTTTTTAGCTCAAAGCAATGGTGATTTTGCTATAACCGGAAAAAGAAAAGAGTACTAATGGTTGCAAAGCCCCCATAGTAAGCTTTACGGTAGAACTTGTCCATAGAATACAAATATGAAAAGAAGTGTTCTGCCTAGTTGCTTTTTAAAGACGGTGTTCAACAATGACTGCAGAATCTGAAAAAGTTACGAAAAGGAAAATAATTTTAAGTGTTTTGACAAATCGCTTTAAAGTTGTTCTGTGTTCATCATTATTTTATTTTTTCAACAACAAAAAAACATGTTGTTCACACCCGTTATATTTTATGAAATTCAGTTATTTTTTGTAGTCTTTTTTTAAAACCTTTTTTTTT
>BMAV01004942.1:398036-418519 GCA_019973955.1 Trichonephila inaurata madagascariensis
CTGTCTGAAAATGTGCTTCGCGTTTAGTTCGAGCTCTCGTACTTTTACCGAAGACAGCCTTAACGAAACTTTCACGAATTTTCCGTCACTGAGTTTTGAACCAAAGAATTCTCGATATTTACAGACGAGTATTGTACCTCAACGTTATTAGTACTTGCGAGTTTGGTACAATTACGCGCAAATCCATTTCTTAGACCAAAACAAAGTGGCCGCGGTAACCTAGTGGTTATGATCGCGAGCTTGTACCCGGCGTGTCAGAAGTTCGAACCCTAGTGCCACTGAAGACCCGCCGTGTAGAGAGGCCGATGCGCGTTCAATTTTTCGTAGCTCAAAGTTCTCCTGTTAACGTGGTGTGGTAGTTTGAAGAGGGTATGCCAACTCTGGTGTCGTCCTCGTCACTTGATCTCAAGAACTACATGAAAAAAGTACTTCGCAAATGGCCCTAAATCACGAAAGATTACGGATCTTCATCTACTATAGCCTTGTAAATCGTATCTGGCACACCCCAATTCATCTTTGTGTACTTTCTTAACTTTTCTTAAATATCAAATCTGGGGAAACTTCGAAACCTTGAACTTAATATTATTAATTGTTCGTTCAATGAAAATATTATTTCCTTTCTACTCTGAGAAAGGATTTTTTAAATTTATTTTAATCGATTTCAAGTGAGTGAGACAGATCCAAAATCAAGGTAGGGATTGGGTTCGCAGTGTACATATTTTATTTTTATAAGATTAATACTTTCAAAATATATAAACCGTGTACTGTCTTTCAAGTGGAGGTCTTCTGTAGTTGGGTGAGTGGGTATTTATTATCGTCGCACTATAAAGCAACACGAGGGTGGACATCGTAGTTCTGAATTTCGGTCAAATGACGAAGACGACACATGAGTTGACACCCCTGTCCAAACTATCCCACCACAGCAATGGGAGTGAGTAAGTGAGTAAATATTTACGTCGCACTATTCAGCTACTCGAGGACTTTTGGCGACGGATCTCGAAATTTTGAACCATGCTCAAGTGACGAGGATGACACATGAACTGGCACCCCGCTCTCCTAACTACCACACCAACGGGAGGACGTTTGAGCTCTCGACAAATTTAATGTGCATTGCTCCCCTACACGGCGGTTCTTCAGCCGTACTAGGCCCGAACTTATGACACGCCGGCCACGAGACATCTGAATATATTACATTTTTCCAAAAATTATGTCTTATTTAGGTGCTTTTTTTGGCAAAGACTATTCATTCGCTTAGTTCTGTTCACTCTAGAGATGAATGGCTTCTTCCGTGCAACTTGGTCATGTTAGAATCATCCTTTTCCAGTTCTCTTCGAATTGTAGTTATAAAAGTCACATTTTTTTAATTTCTACACTATTAGTTCACCCTCTCCCTATATATATATACTATATATATTGTTCAAATTTTCAATCGTTAATAAAATACTTTCTATTCCTCCATTCAAGTTCAAATACATTTTCTTAAACTTGTAGTGAATGACACTTGATGTTAATGCATTTTTTTCAAATATTAATTCATTAATTAAATTAAAAATGAATAAATAGTAACAAGCAAAAATAATAGTCCAGCAGCATAAATAGAAAGGAAAACCGTTCGTTGTGTCCCTGTATCGCAATGGATAGCGCGTTGGACTTCTAATCCAAAGGTCGTGGGTTCGAATCCCACCTGGGATGGTCTAATGTCTGAGAATGTGATTTCTTTTTTACTATATACTATTTTATTAGAATAAATAAATTTAATTAATGAATAAATAGTAACACAAAAAAATAGTCCAACACCTTATATAAAATGGAAAATCGCTTTCTATTTTATCACTTAATACTGCGATTCTTTCATGTATGTACATATTAATTGTAACTATTTAATAAAAAGTTACTAAAATAAAATTTTTCTTTGTTGTGTGACCTAAGTATAGGAATTGACTTAAAAACATTTTTTTAATACACTCATGGACAAAAATATTAGCGCACCAAGAAATAATTGCGGTATCGTAACGAAACTTGGCATGAAAGTACATGTCGAGGAGATATGCAAATTATTAGAAATGCAGCTTGATTGCGCATTACGTATAGCCGGTAGAGGGCGTTTAACGTCGTTCTCCGTGGAGTATAAAGCAGGTTACCAAAGCTTGTTTGAGTGTGCTGAATCGTTTACAAAGTAAGAGCTGAAGTAGACATGTCATTACGCCGTTTTAGAAGACAATATGAGCAGCTGTCGCAGTTTGAGAGGGGAGAATCATCGGCATGATGGAAGCTGGGTGGTCAGCTGGGCGAGTAGCTGGCAATTAGGCCACACTGATTGTGTTGTGAGGAGGTGTTGGGACCAGTAGATCCGAGAGATGTCATTTACACGATGACCAGGCTCAGGACGTCCTCGACAGACCAGTCTTCGAGAAAACCGCCACATCGTAATAAATGCACGTGTACAACTAACTGCTTCATCGGCTGCCATCCAGGCACAGGAAGCCCCTTCACAAGGGTTGACGCCTCCGTTTGGGGTGGTATCGCGCACGAGGAAAGTGGACTGTAGCGGAATGGAACCAGGGCGTCTTTAGCAACGAATCCAGATTCAATCACAGCAGTGATGACAATCTTGTTCATGTGTGGAGACCCCGTGGTGAACGCCTCAATCCTGCCTTTGCTTTACAGCGACACACCGCTCCCACAGCTGGTGTGATGGTATGGGGTGCCATTGGCTACAATACACGGTCACCCCTAGTATCGATCCGTGGCACCATGGCAGTCCAGCGGTATGTCCATGGCATCCTGCAATCACATGTGTTGCTGCTCATGAAACGGCTGCCAGGAGCCATTTTTCAACAAGACAATGCTCGGTCTCACACGGCAAGGGTGTCACAAGACTGTCTCGGCACTGTTACTACCCTTCTTTGGCCTGCCCGATCCCCAGATTTGTCTCCCCAATCGAGAATATCTAGGTTCATTTGGGACGGTGAGTTGGGCATCCCACGAGTTTGAACGAACTAGAGGCAAGGTTACAGAAAATATGGAACGAAATGTCTCAAGACATCATACAGAACTTGTATGCCTCAATTCCCGAGCTTATCGCATCGTGCATTCGCGCTAGAGGGGGTTCAACAGAGTATTAAATCGTCCTTTCTTTTGCCTTTTTCTCTGAAATAAATTATCCTTTTTCTTTGATTTTCTCTCTAATCATTTACTTATATCAAAGTAGTCATAACGTATGTAAAATTTCGTTTCATTTTGACGACTCCTTCTTGGTGCGCTAATTTTTTTGTCCATGTGTCTTATTACTTGTTTTGGAATATCTCACCAGCACACTTAACTATCTGTGAAGCTGATAGTATTTTTGATTTATTTTTACACAGAGCGTATTATACAAAAAAGGATTCTGGGGGAGATACTGAAGATAAGTGGCCGGATCTTGGCTTGGAAGTTAACATTTCAGTTCATTAGCAATTTATGTGAATACTTTTGAATAGATGAATGTTTCCTATTAACAGTTTCAGAAATTGCTGTGAGAGATTTTCCTCTTTTTTTGTTAAAGATCGATGATGATCTTTCTTTCAGTAATATTGATTTCTTTTCGGTTATCTGTCATGGAATCCAACCAGCATGCAAAATCTCAAATCCTAAATAAATTGTAATAGAATCACATTGTAATTACTTAAAATCGCAATTCGGTGCAATTATCTCACCGTTAAAGATCCTTAAAAGCTCTATTTTATGTGTACGCTGAGTTTTGGCGGGGTGTTTGGTGGTCATTCTTGTTTTTTCACAAAATTCCCCCCTACTATTAGTTCACACTCTCCCTATATATATATTGTTCAAATATTTTCAATCGTTAATAAAATATTTTTATATTCATTCACTCAAGTTCAAATACATTTTTTTAAATCTTGTAGTGGTTATGATGTTGTATGTATTATGTAGTGGTTGATGTTAATACAGTTTTTTCAAATATTAATTCATTAATTAAATTAAAAATGAATAAATAGTAACAAGCAAAAATAATAGTCCAACACCATATATAAAAAGGAAAATCGCTCGCTGTGTCCCTGTAGCGCAATGGATAGCGCGTTGGACTTCTTATCCAAAGGTCGTGAGTTCGAATCCTACCTGGGATCGCCTAATTTCTGAGAACGTGATTTATGACTAAATAAATAATAAACAAAAATAATTGTCCAACACCATATGTAGAAAGAAAAATGGAAAATCGCTTTCTATTTCGACATTTAATATTGTGATTCTGTCATCTATATATGTTACCATTAAAGTGTGAAATCCGTTGTTTCGTAGAATAACTAGGTACTTCATGAAATAACTATGTAAGTCAGTTAATGTATGTAAAATTATTGAATTCTACGATTTAACTAGGTATTCTACAGAATAACGATTACTTGATCGTTAAATAATAAAATACCGCACTCGAAAGTTCTTTGAACCGATTCTAACTGCTTTGGGAAGGATTTTTCCGATTAAGAACTAGAGATGGCCGAATAAAACAATTGTACTCTAGATATCAGTTCAGTATATGTCAGCGAAAATTAATTTCCATTGAAGCTTAAAATATTGACACAGCACTTCGATCTGTTACAACAGTTCAAAGTTGAGGTACTGGGCAAGGATTTAAAAAGTGCTCGTGTAAAAAAAATGTGTAATATTAAAAGGCGTGCTTCTTTCTAAAAATAATAAGCAGTGCAATCCAAAGTGTCATCACAGCAATCCTTTCTTTAATAAATAATGAAAAGTAAAATAAAGGTATCTCATAAAATTTAAATTGATATTCTCTTACATTCTTGTTTTTAAAAGTTTACCCAATGTCTTACTAAAAAAAAGTTTTTCTTCTCAGCATGTATTTTTGTTGATAATATTTAAATATAATTTATTTTTGCAATATATTCTTTGTTCCCCTTTCTGTTTGACTAATGTTATCAGTATGAGTAATAATGAATTATATTATCTGCTTTCCCTTGTTATTTATCCGCAAGAGATAAAATGTATTTTTCGAGAGATTTTAGCTATGTATGATCGATTAATTTATAAAATGAAATTGTTTATTTTTCATTTTAACGGTCTAACCTTAGTTATTTCATAGAATAACTAGGTAAAGAGTATGAAACTTTTCATCTATTATATACTTTAGCTGACTTGTCTAGTTGTTTCATGAAATACCTAAACTATATACTTTAACGGTAACATATACATATTTATATTAATTATAATTATTTAATAAAAAGTAACTAAAATAAAATTTTTCTTTGCTGAACTAAGTAGGAATTGATTTTAAAAATTTCTTTTTACATTACTTGTTTATACTAAGGTGGTTTTTCTTGTTGCTTGAAAAAAATAATTTTGAAGAATCTCTGAGATGTATGTTTTGATTTTACCATGAAGATGTTAGATGATTGCCTGTAAGCAGATTTTCAGAGTCAAGTGTACATAAATCTCACTTTTGATCTAACTAGATGTTCTAAGCCTTATATAGCGTTTATAGATTGTAAGCTTACACACACACACATTTGACTGTAATTTATTAATTTACAAAAAAAAAAATGGCCTTTGTGCAAAATAAAGTGTTATTAATTTGTAACAAATTTTTATTGAGAAAAAAAATCCGAAATGGAATCATTTTGCTTTTTTATAGAAATAAACTAAGGTTATTCGTATTATATATATATATGGGCTTATTCTCTACAAACAAGAGATAACATCCAACAATCACATTCGAAAAACACATAGACAGTAGGAAAATCACACAATGAAGGACAATATGAGTAACCGAGATTAAAAATTATAAAATGGATGCTGCAGTGTTATAAACATTGCTGACTTAGGACAGCTAATATATAAAATAATTTCTATAAAAGTGGGGTTGAACATGTTTTTTGGCCAGCCAACCTTCCCCCTTTATGTAAATAACACTTAGCAAAAACCAATAGAAAATAATGGATAGGAATATCTAAATCCATTACAAGATAGAGGTAACTTACCTAAAAATTGCACTTACAAATGCAAAGCCCGCGCTAAATCTGAGTGCAATAAATAAGTTATTGCCAGATTCTGGACCCCAATGCAGATTTAAATCATGTGAATGGCTGAAATGTAGCACTTAACAAAAGTATAAAAAGAATGGAAATAAAAATTAATAAGAGTTGCAAATTATAGCATAACTTTAATATATTATATGTTGAATATACACACATATATATATATATATTTAACGTATTCTTTTGTGGATAGATGAAAGTGTATTACAGATAAGTAGTATAAATAAGTATTTTATTGTTAGCGTGTACCGCAACAACAACAACAAAAAAAAAAGGTTGAGAATCACTGAATTTAACAAATTCACTTCGCTTGATAGAAAGTAAAATAGTATACCATATCTTGTGTGAGCACTTATGTTTATTAAAAATTACTATTTAAAACTTTCTCTTCTGTTTTGTAATGGTGGTTTTTTTAAAGACAAATATTGCTAAATAAAAAGTTTTCTGCACATAAAAACATTTCTAATGAAATGAATCTCGATTTTAATTTTATCCATACTTATTTTTTTTTTACTAGTCGAAAGAAAATTGAGTGACATTTTATAATTGCATTGCATAATGAAAAATATACCTAAAAAAGGAGAAATTACCCACTACCTGTTTTACGTTATTTTTTATTAGTTTCTCCTTTACTCTTTTGTTTCCAGCAAATTGACAATAAGCTGCCATGCTTTATATAGGCTCTTGCAGTATTAATACATGTTTAATGCAATGATTAAATAGTGTTTATATTTTTCATTTACAGGTATCAAGTTGATTACCAAGTTGGAGTTCTCATATCTCGTTCATCTGTGAATATTTTTCAGTGTCACAAGTTATGGATTTTACCTATATTACAAGTAAAATTTCAATTTAATCTTCTATATGTCTTTTCTGATAAATTTATGTATTTACCATAAAATTGTAACAAGTAATTTTTAACATTTTAAAAAAATTAAATAAAGAATTTCATTAAATTGAGAGAGTTTATTTTTAAAAGTAATGAGATAATGAGGTGTGCTTTAAATAAAAATACTTTATTGTACTGTGTTTGCATTTTATTGATTGAAAGAAAAATAAATGTTAATTTATTATATCTTATAAGAAACCTGTAACAAAGAAATTCTGGTTAAAAGAATTATCTATGCAAAATTTTTTTTTTAAAAAATAAAAGTTAAAAAACTTAGCATTCTGTACAAATATGAGAAAAGAAATAATTTTTGCTTTCTTTAGAAATCAAAAAAAAAAAAAAAATCGCACAGTAAGACTTGGGTCTCTCATTTCATTTATACACAAAATATACACTGCCTTTTTTATTTTCTATATAAGAAAAATTCAACACACAATATAATATATTCAACAGTCTTGTAATTCTGTTAAGTGAATAGAAGCTACTGTATATAAATTATTTTAAGTATATTTATATAAAAAATATTTTTTTCAGATGATAAACTTACTAATTTTGCTTCTGAATGTGTGTTTGTCTTTTATTCCAAGTATATGGATTGTACTTGCTATCATTTTTTATGAAGGATTGCTTGGTGGATGTGCATATGTGAATACTTTTTACAAAATATCACTAGAGGTAAAAAAATACCTTATTCAAAGTTTATTTCTTTAAAATATATGTGTGTGATTACTATACATTTTAAATTTTGTGTTTAAAATTTTTTTCTTCTAAAACTAAAAAAAAAAAAATATCCTCTAATAATATTCTTTCTGAAATTGCCTAACATAACATAGTTAAATTATGCTAAATATTCTGATAAATATATAAACATTTGTTTTCAATATTGACTCGTAACAAAAAATTACAAACTAAATTTCTTTTGAGCATTCAACTTGTACTTTTAATTTTATTTTGTTTGAACATTGAAAAGTCTGAAAATGTAATCAGAGTATCTAAGTTTGTCTCATTTCCCACACAAAAAAAGTTTAATAGCTTTAAAGTGTGAGGTTAGTAACAAAAACCTTATAAGTTAAAAATTGCAATTCTTAGTATTTAAAAGGAGAGATACACACAGGAATATTATACATTTCAATGAGAATTTGTGAACTAAAGGTTTGACATTTACCCCAGATAATTTAAAAATTCATAGATTTCATCTTTTTCTGAAGAATTACAAATTATTAGCTTATTATAACCAGAGATTGCCATACTCATCAGTAAAATAATCAGTTCTTTAAAGGAAGAAAACAGAGTCTTTGATTAATGACAAATAAAATTTACACAGCTTTCTATTGATCTAGATTAGCAGGTTGCATTAATTGAATGGTTATCATGATATTTACACGAGATTTATTTACATTAATATTTAAAATATTTTACGAAAAATGTTAGCACTTGTTACACTTACGATTTGCATTTTAAATTAATGCTGGAAGTTTTTTTTAGTGCTAGTTGCACTCATCAATTAAACGACTATGGATGGCATGTTCTAACAATGTTCATAGTACAATGTATTCCAAGTATGACCATTCTTCAAGATATATGCGTCTTTTCACACTCTTAAGCTTCAGTGTGGAATGGCTTTGGCCATGGATCTCCAAAAATCAAGCGATAAATTCTTAGTTGGTTATAGCTGAAATCTTAACTTTAGCTACTGGTCTCAAAGTATCTCAGTTGGGAACGGAAACAATACATGCAGTCACCAGAGATTTGGTGCTAGCCTATTTGAGGTCTCTGGAGTCCTGACCTTACCCACAAAAATTATGTGTGTGGATATATATATATAATCATTCTACAAATGAACTATGTATCACTCTTATCGTCAGAATGTGAAAAGAACAACAAAGGAAAAAAGGCTTGACAGCAGTATGGTTTGCTTCACTAATATACACTGCTGGCCACCGTAAATGCAACACCCTGAAGGAAGCATGCAAATAACATGAAATTTACAACATGCATTAGCGGAGGTGAGATATGCAAATGATTAGAATTTCAGCGCAGACACACATCACGCGCGCCTGTGGCGCCACCTCAAAGTGCTATTTAAGGCGTGGACATTTCGACGATTTCAAGTTCGGCAATTGTGTTTTTCTTGTGGTTTTTTCAAAAAACGATCAGTTATGTCTCGTAGAAAACAGCGATCAGCTTTTGATCAAGTATCCGAGTTCAGAGGAAGAATAGTGGCCTACCGAGATTGTGGATTATCTTTCAGGGAAATCGGTAGTCGTGTTGGACGAAACCAAACAACTGTAATGCGGATATGTGACCGTTGGATGCAGGAGGGTACGACGGACCGACATGGTCGATCGCATCCACCTCAGTGCACCACTTCACGTGAGGACAGGCAAATTGTGCGCATGGCAGTGAAGGATCGCTCAGTCACATCACGAACCGTAGCACAGTACATTGAGTCTGTAACGCATCATTCAGTGTCTGCGCGTACCATTCGACGCCGTTTACAGCAGAGTGGTCTGTCCGCAAGACTTCCATTGCTTGGTCTACCCTTGACGCAGAAGCACAGATGTCTCCGCTGAAAATGGTGCGATGAAAGAAGGATGTGGGCGGCAGAATGGAATGAAGTTGTCTCTACTGAGGAGTCACGCATCTGTCTGCAACACCACGATGGTCGGATTCGAGTCTGGAGACACCGTGGAGAGGATGCTGAACAGCTGTGTTATGCACCGCCACACTGGTCCTGCACCGTGTATTATGGTATGGGGCGGTATTGGATATCACTCTCGCACTCCTCTAGTACGCATTGCCGGTACTTTAAACAGCCAGCACTACATCTCCGAGGTGTTGGAACCAATTGTCCTTCCTTACCTTCTGGGCTTCGCCACAGCCATATTTCAACAGGATAATGCGCGACCACACGTGGCACGCATTATCCAAAGGTTCTTCGTCAATCACCAGATTGAATTGCTTCCCTGGCCGGCTCGCTCTCCGGATCTTTCGCCGATAGAAAACATGTGGTCCATGGTTGCTCAACGATTGACCCAGATTACACTCCCAGCTGCCACACCAGATCAACTTTGGCAACGTGTGGAAGCTGCTTGGTCTGCTGTACCCCAAGAACACATCCAAAGTCTCTTTGAATCAGTTCCGAGGCGTGTGGCAGCGGTAATCTCTAACAATGGCGGCTACTCTGGCTACTGATTCTGGCAGGAACCACACTTCACAGAAGTCTATAAATTTAATCATTTGATACTTGGTGAACATGTTATCTACAAAATAAATTTTGTTGTGCTATCTCTTATCTTTCTTGGTGTTGCATTTACTGTTGCCAGCAGTGTATATTTTTCTATTAGCTTAAGTGTCATTTTCAAAGCTATGCTTTTCATATTAGTTTGAAATTGTTTACTAACTCATTCCAGCTTCACACTCTTTCTCTCTTGTCAAGCATTAGTTCATTTTACTTTGCCTAATTTGTGATCTTGTGCTTTGTTTATTATAGAATCATGAAGATAAAGAATTTTCTATGGGTGTTGCTTCCCTTGGAGATTCTATAGGTATAGCTCTGGCTGGTATAACAGCATTACCTGTCCATGATGCCTTATGTAAACTACAATCATTTTCATCTTGATGAAATTTAATATTTAACTGAGCTTATTCCAATAAATTTCTATTTACTTTCAGCCAGTGTCAATCACTATATCATCACATGTTTAAAAAATGGTATTAAAAATTTTTTAACACATATTTACAAAATATGATATATAAAGTAATATTAGGGAAAAAATATTTGCTTCTGAAAATTAAACAGGCATGCCATTTGTGCCCACAGGCATGCCTAGAAAAATAATTCCTTGTTGCTACACAAGAACTGTGTACATGATTTTAATGCAAAAAAAGAAAGAAATGAAAGAATATCATTTTTCAAAATGCCTTGAATAAATACATGCCATATGCATAAGTTGATAATTCCTTTTAAACTAGTGCCCAAAGGATTATGAATCTCATGTAGAAATAAATAACTTCATTTATAATCAAAAGCAGTCATTTCTCATAAGGATTTGTAACTTAACAGAAGAAAAAGTAATCTTTATAGACTAAATTGAACATAGAAACCATTTATTTTTGTAACTAAGAATGTCTATATATAATTTAAAATACAGCCAAACTTATTTGCATAACTGGATATTATACATGGTCCATATAAAGAGTAAGATTTACAAAAATTTCAATATTACTGTACCATGAAAATAAAATGCAGCTAATACTTTTTGAATCTTTATATTGGGCATAGAAAAGACAACAAAAATGTTTACTATTCTAATATACTAGAGTTGTCTATACTGTGCAGAAAAAGGTTAAGGAACATATTTTAAGACATCAATCCAATATCCTCTCTTAGGGAGTTTTATTTTTCTATGAATATTTAAGACCATATATATTGAAGTGCTTTCGATTTAGGAGTAATAGAAGTTATTCCAATTGTCAAGTATTAGCAAATGATTTATTATTTATGGTAGTTTATAATATATTTTGTCTTCTTCCTTTCCAAAAAAAATTTTTTAATACTTTTCTTCATGTAGAAAATTTATTTCTTATTGAAAACCAAATGGGAAGAAGTTCAAATTCAAATTGGTTGACTAAAAGTATTTTGATTATATATATATATACTAGCTGGTATACCCATTCTTCGCACAGGTGAATCGAAAAATTAAACACAGATTGAAGGATAAAGAAGTTTTTAATGAGTTAATTTTACGTGAATTTCAAATTAAACAAAAAAAGCTTTTTGCATATCTCAGCTGAACAAAATAAAGAAAAAAAACACCTTTGTTAAATTTTAAGTCTATATATCTAACAGCTGCTAAAAAGGAATTTTTTGTTATTTATAACTCCTCGTAACACTCTTGAGGGTCGATTTTTGAAAATTCCTCCCTAAGCTGATCTCTTGCTCAGCAAAAGTAACACATTGTTAAAAGTTTTGTGTAATGAACGCTTAATAGTGTAAATAATTTATACCTGAAAATGTAATGCATTAATATTACTTTCTGTTGTATTGATTTTATGTTAAAATTGTAATATTCGCAAGCAATGCTGTTTCTTAAATTATCATGGCGATTCAATGAAAAATATAGCAAAATGTTGACAACAGAGTCAAGTTGGCAAATGTCTAGCTACTTTCATAGCTCGAGCTTTGTAAGATCCGCCGTGTAGGGGAGCGATGCACGTTAATGCTTTATCTACTGCATTAAGATTTACTGCAGTTTTTTTCATGCAATATATTTTTTTTGGGGATCACTACAAAAATTAAGGGATATACATAATCAAAATACTCCACTTTAGGAAATTTAATCCGTTAGAGCTAATAAATTAATTAAAGATATTCCACTGTAAAATTAATTATATACTTATATACTGTTCACTTAAAATAAATAGTAAAATCGTTTTCTAAGGTCTTCATTAACATAGAAAAACATAAGACACTTAAATTTTGACAAACTATTTATTCGAGACAAAAATAATAATCTTTGCATTGTGCTGAAAACGCAATATCTGCAACAAAACTATTCGCCTTCCCCCGCTAAAATACTCATCATAGAACCTGTGCTGCCATAAATCTTGGAAGAGTGGATTTCAAAGAATATTCCTGCTAAGTATTGGTAGGATATTCCTTCTAAGTTGGTGTGGTGTGGTAGTTAGGAGAAGGGGGATCCAGCTCAGGTGTCGTCCACGTCACTTGACCATGGTTCAAAATTACGTGGTGCGGTGCCAAAAGCCCTCGTGTAGCTGAACAGAGGGACGTTAATATTCACTCACTCCAAAAAATACAGTACAGAAGTTATAATTATTTTTATACTTAAAAATGCAATATCTGCCTATTCAATTAAAATTAGAGCTATAATTAACTACTAACCACATTCAAATTATGCAAATTTGTCCAAATGATGTAGTGTGAAAGACAAAGTTCATCTACTTTAAGTACCAGAAGTGATAAAAGTATTTATTTTGATATAAGGATCAATTTGTTACTGCCAAATGTGCATAATAAAATCATAAATATACGTGCATAGAAATAAATTATTAATTTTTATTGTATGTATGGTTCACTATTTTCGCGATAATAGCTTACCCATGAAAAAAAATCAATAATAGTTATTCAAATAAAGATAGATTTAAAACAACTTCTCCCTTCAAAACTTAGTTTTATTCTTAAATAAAAAAAAGTAGGGATTTCACTGATGAAAGGAATAAATTAGAAGCGAACGCCTGGCGTAGACAAAAAAAAGTAAAAGTTTTGCTTCACACATAAAATATAGATATATGCTGTTGCGGGCTTTTTTGCTGCGCACGCCATAATTGCTTGCAGATGGCAGAATTTTTTCCTACTTACTTGACAAATATCTCGTTATATTTGGACACTTCACACAATACCTTTATAAATTATAGCCTATGTGTTATTCTGATGTATAAGCTATATTACTGTCAAGTTTCATTAAAATCCATTGAGTTGTTTTTGCGTGAAAGACGACTAAATATCCAAACAGACTTTCGCATTTATAATATATATCTATATATATATATATATAAATAGTATATATATATGTAACTAATTTAAGTAATGTTAAACTCCAGAACTATGGAAAGTAGTGCACTTATCCGGAGGACAGAACCAGCAACCTTTGGTTCCATAAGCATGTAACATACCGATGGACCAAAATGATCACTTCAATCCAAAAGTTGTTACTGCCTTATATAGATGATACCGCTACTCACTCTTCCACCAGTGAGTGGGCGGATAGGCGAAAGAACGATATAGTTGTTATGGCGAGCGTGTTGGAATTGTGTCAAGTGAGTGATGACTTTGCTGCTTCAAGTGAGTCTGATGACTTTGCTGTGTCAAGTGAGTCTGACAAGTTTGTTTTGGCTACACCAAGTGAGTCTGGCAAGTTTTTGGTTGCTCTTTTTGTGGGTAGATGGCGCCACGACAGATCAGATAGCCGTTTCTAAATTTAGACAAGGTCATCAAAGTAGTGCTGATCCGAAGGACAGAACCTGCGACCTTCGGTGCTGCAAGCACGTAACATACCGCTAGACCAAAATGATCACTTCATTCAGGAGGTTGTTACAGGCTTGTATAGATGATACCACAACATATGAATTCAATAGCAAGTATTTTAAAGGAAGTTATAAAATATGCACATATTTGAATTCTTAATCATATTTCTTTTCTGCTAACTTGAACAGATATGTAGAAAGTTAAGAACAGTTTTCAAATTATTATTTCTTAGCAATCGCAACAAAAAAAGTACTGCTAATACTCAAGTTAGAACCATAATTTATACATTTAAATGGATATCAAATTTTAAACTTCAAACTAATTAAAAAAATTTTTCTATGATCTAGAACAATCAAACTGTTGGATATTAAAATGAAAATTTATTGATTTTTTTATACAAAAACCAATTTACAAAAAAGGTTTCTTTACATGACTTCCGACGATTCTTTACAACATTCATGGTAAATTACAAGTCTTCACAACACCAAAATAGTCACGCAAAATGAACTATACAATTTATGCAGTAATGAACTGATGCACAAAACGAAAATAACGCGACTCTTAAAAATAATTCTAAATTTACTTCATTTAGTTTTCATTATTGTTTACGTTGTGATATACATTTTATAAAACTTTTGTATGATAAAACTATTTCATAACTCACTTTTACAAACTACATCTCGCACACACATACAAACTTTTCATTTCAAGAACCATGAAATAGGTTAAATGGATACAGTAAAACCTGTAAAAGACAAACCTCAATTTCGTAACAAATATGAACAAATTATAAACTATTAATCTCATCTAAAATTCAAGAAATATAAAGGAAAAGAGACAACTATTAAATACATCTGACATAAGTTAACTTGCAATAAAAGAAAATTTGTTTTTATAAATTAATCTTTGGTATATAATTATATAGAAGGAAAAAGTACCTATAATAAATGCAACTTTGATAATGAACATTTACAGCTAAAATAATTCAAAAGCAGGAAGTATATGTTTCTCCCTTATATTTACAATAATTCAATCAAGCCATGTAATATGAGAAAATTAAATGTTAAAATGAAACTAGCTATTTTCTTAAAATGTTTTATCGCTACAAAAACAAATGAAAGCACATTTAAAAATGTAATTATACTGCATAACCAATTGATATATATACATATAGTATTGAAGTATTATACTTTAATTCTAATTTATGAATTATATTTAAAGCAGCAAAACAGGAGCTAATGTACATTTTATAAAGGGGAGAAAATTTCTATGAGCAGCATTTGAAATGTAACAAGATCATATCTACATATCTGGTATAAAGTAGTACACGTAACAAAGAAATTCTGAAGCACTTTAAGGCGTCCTCTGATTCATCTTATACAGGTTAAACTGCATTTTGATTTGCACATCATATAAATATTTTTACAAGCATTCCACACAATTTGAAGGCAAATATCAATGTATTTTCATTTCTTAAATCAGATGAAATTAAAACTCACACTTATAAGCACTACGAATGGATTTTCATAATATATCAGTGCCTGTAACAGTAGTGTATATATAATTGTGAAATTGTAAACATTCAGCAAGCTAATGTCAAATAATTTAAAGAAATATAAATAAGCAAGTAAAGTAAAAAAATTTATTTTCAGATATTTGGTGCTATTCGTAGTATGCAAATTATATATTTCACATATAACACAAAATTCATTACAAACATTATATAACAGTATGAATGACTAGATTTGATTTTTTCAATGACAGCAATATTTTACGATTAGGTAATTATAACAGACATCATATTATATCAATGCAATAGAAATGGTGATTGACTATTCATCTGGCATGTACTTCCATTATGATACAAGGCATGGACACATTTTAAATAAAATCATACACAAGAATTTACATTAAGTATTGTGAGTACAAAAATTTTTTGTCACAGCAGAATACATTTATTTATGCTATTGTTCTAAATTCTTTGTTTACTTAGTTGAATGTCAGCATAAAACTATATCACAAAATAGTATGATTAATTTCTGTAGCCATTTCATATAACATAATTGCAGCAGAAGAAATGACTAAAAGAGTATTTGTGCATTCAGCTACGAAAAAAAAATCTGAGCATTTCACTAAATGTTAATAAGTCGAAAATGCAACACACAAAAGATAAACTAACAGTTATTAAAAGTATATTCTCAACAGTTAAGTTAAAGCATGCTTGTATACATTACATAAATGCACCATTTATCACAGTATTCCCCTTTTTTTCTGTCAGAATACTGATATTCAGTAAGAAAAAGTATACAGATAATTTTTTTTAATTATCAAGTTATCAAATTTTAAAATATATCAACTGATTGTAAATTCATATTGAGCATACATTTATCATCATTGAACGTAGGGGAAGAAAAGCAATTATATAGGCAACAAAACAGACCATAAATATCAAATGTTCGATTAACTACAAATATTAATTCTAAATAATCCATCATTAAAGAATTATCTTATTGCAGAGCTTACTCTTACTTCAGAGCAAAATCTTTAAAGATGAAGAGCACATTAAGTTACATCATGAGAAACAAGCCAATTGCATATAACTTTTTCAGTGACTCAATGACTTGAAGATGCATCATAACAGTAAGACTTGAGATTCAAAAGTATTCAAAACAGTAATCTGACTAGTGAAAATAATGTTCATGTGAGCGATACCCTTTAATAAAGAAACTTTGCTTTAGAGTATTCTATGAGTATTATATCCGATATGTTCCATTTGAAAATGTATACTTAAAATATATTTTGGTTGTAACAAATAAAACAGCTGTGCTCATACAAGGAACCATGAGTATTGGTATCTTTTCACTTTTTTTACACATCACTAAAAAAAGCAGCCATTCTGTACAGATAACCGAATTCACATACTATATATTTTAATGACAATTTTACGTACACAAAACAAGTTAGGAAGCTGTAAAGAGGATAGTGCAGATTTTCTTTTTTAAACCTTTGTACAAAACAAATTTACATAATTGAATCAAATGTACACAAAATTTATTCCACTTACATAATATGATGTTTTTTTCACACATGCAGACAGATCAGTTTCGAGACCATTATGACTAATATTGAAAGAAAAATTATGTTAGTGCTTTGACTGCTTTAAGGAACTCAGACTGACTGTGCTTGCATACCATGGAGTGATAAGACCATATCTGGTAATGAGCTAATCCACCAATATTTTTACACAGATCTGGATACTGCAAGCAATATATATCATTGCAATTTGATAGGAAAAGACATATCTTTACTTTCTCAAATATTGCTCATTTTGAAAAATGACCACACAATGGCACTGTATTTAAATGTAAATAAAAATATTGTGATTTAAGACACATGACAAAACATAAAACTTTCTTTTGACAGTTCTTAATGCCACACATTCATACTTGTTACATAACACTAGTGTATACTATATACTGAGTCATCTACATACATGAGTAAATGGCCTATCAGGAGGCAATGATTAAATAATATATGGTGAGCTTTTATGTCATATTAAAGCACATGAAATGATTAAACCACTGATATGGCTTCTTCACTGAGGTGAAAGGACTATGGGCTTTGTGTACAAGTAAATAGGCATACAATACTTGTTGGTTTATTTGCTCTACAGCAATAGCAAATGAAAATTTCTTGGCCGGTTTCTCCTTTGAACATCACCAGCAATATTCTTTAACAGAGTAATCATTTGCCATGGCAACAATTTCTTGAACAAATCTTATACGAAATCATTCACAAAACCATGGTTGTCACAAAGAATAAAATCATATTTAGAGTATGCTAATCATACCATCACAACTTCTTCTTCACCACAGAAAAGAAAACGAAACTGATCAATCATAGTTTGCACAGAGTCTTCTAAATGAGGCCTCATTCTTTCAAACATCATCATATCACTGAATTCTAAAGGAAGGAGTGTTGGCCACCAACAAATTGCTAAATTTTTACTGTCCATGCTGTTTAGTCGGCAGTTATCAGCAACCCTAAAATGAAAAGATACACATTCAAACTAATACTCCCATTAAAATAAATTAGACAAAAGTTAGCATAATTTTACTAATACAAATAAATATGTACCAAACACAAGAATGTGGTTTATATTCATTATTTTTGCACAACAATGTTTACCTCGTAAGTGTATTTCTTTAAAAATTCAGATTCGGCACAGTTCATCCTTATTACAAAATAAGTCTATACAAAAAACTTATTAACTACACCCCCCCCCATGACTTAAACCTACAAAAATATCAATTTCATCGATTCAAACTTCGTTCTCACTCCATCAAACCAATATGGTGAATGATGCCACCCAAATTTCTTTAGAGTTGACTACCACAAAAGCTAAGATCTTACTTTTGCACTAATAGTTCTTAAATTTCATTGCATAAGTATTTCTTAAACGTATTTTAATAACTTTAAAGAGAGCCTTGTTGAATGAATACTCATGACAATATGCTATAAGATGTTTTTGGAGTAAACTTAAGCTTTAAGCGATTTTGTAAAAAAATTATACATTTATGAAAGATGTTTTACTTCTGTTATGCTTATTTTATCAGTAGGTAAATCAATCAATTTTACAGCTAAAATACAAGCATTTGGAATTCACAAACGATCTCAAGTGAAAAGAAGAATTTCAATAAATTCCAAGTTGTCAACTTCTAGTAAATTTAGAAGTAGCATTACATTTTCCCAGCACAAATTGTCAAATACCTGTCAACCAAAATTCAACATTATATTTTACATTCTTTTATCTTGACACATAATTATAAATGGAAATAATGCTTACTTAACAAAATGCTGAAAGACAAATTTCAAAATTTCAAAGTTACATGATGGGAGCTTTTTCAGAAGATCCCTTAAAGTGAAAAGTCTACAGCTCTTATCCTGTATTCCCGAAGAAGAATATGAAGCACCTAAAATGAACAAAATTAATTTATTCTATTACATTTCTATGAGAAGTAATTTTACAATAAAAAAGAAAGAGCTTTATTTACCAGATATTTCAGTAAGTTCATTCATTAAACATGGCGGGATCAAAGGCGGAAGTCTCTTAGAAAAGAAGTCTTTTAAAGCTGTAGCAACTGCATTCACAGGAATATCAAGTTCTCTGATAGAAATTGAAGGATCTAACAAAAAAATTATACTCTTAAAAATATTAACAGTTCTATAAAAAGTATTGGCCTCTATAATTATCACCTGAAAATAGTGGCATGGGGGGAAGATGCATAGAAATGCTGTAACATAAAAATTTTATAGTAAAATATAAATCAGAACATTTTAATTCAACCAGAAAATCTAAAATATTTAAATTAAAAGAATTATGTTTATATATATATATATATATATATATATATATATATATATATATATATAACAAATTTTTGAACGTTTGTATACACATTAAAAGACTACTGTTCCAAAAGTCAATGAACTGAATAACAAATGCTACATATGAATGTGAAAACTTCCTTTAGTACTTTTAAAAAAATAATAACTTGAATTATAAGTAATTCAATTTTTTGAAATTTAGAAAGACATAATCCTAAACTGAAATATTTCATTAATTTAAACTAAAATACATTCCACCTTTAACTCAAGTGCTTAATGTATACAATGGTTACCAAAAATTGCAGACGTTTTGAAATTTGTGAACATGCATTATCTTTGAATGCTGTAAAAATGGAACTTCTTGGGGGAAAAATGCAAATATGCATGCATGAATATTCAGAGTTAAATTAAAACAAAATAAATGGAACTCAAATACTACTAACATTTAAAGGGTTACAGTGAATTTATTCTCAATGAAACAAAAATTAAATTACGTTAAAATATGAAATACAAATGCCAACAGCTAAGCCAAAAAAAACGTTTCACAAAGAAATTACAAAGAATGTGGAAATCTATCTACTGCTTAAGTACGCAAATATTGTTTACATACAAAGGAAACAAAATTGGTAAATATAAAATACATAGAGAAAACGGAGGAAAGTATTAAATCTGGTAATGTAATGAAGAAAAAAATGACAAGTCTTGAAATACTAATAAATCTGAAATAATTTAAAGGCAGTTAGTACTTGTGCATGTGTCAGAACAATAAGATTTATCAAATTTTTGCCTTAAGAAACTTTTTCTTAATTTATTACAATGTGAAATCGGTAAGTGAAGAAAATATTGACTTATGACCAATGAAAACAAGATTATTTTGCCAACAGAAGAATATCCATATTTGAAAGAGAAAATCGAAAGTACATGCAATGTAGAGTCAGATAGGAGTTACATACAGACTGTTTTTAGCTGAATATCAAGCATCCAATTTAGGAAAGAGATATAGGCAGGTATATCAGTAAATAATGTAGTCTGACAAGCAAACTAAAAGGGAGAAAAGAAAGTATACAGATAGAATTCTAGAACCAAAAATACTACCTTCCAATTGTGACCT
>BMAV01004942.1:418619-443945 GCA_019973955.1 Trichonephila inaurata madagascariensis
GCCCCAAACCAACTTCCTAAATTATATTTCCTGTAAAGAAAAAGTCACGCGTATTTTCTCGACTATCCCCCCCCCCCCCCAAATGATTCAAGTTTTCCAAAGATTCAGTTTCTTGCCATGCAGTTAAGATATGTAAGGAATGATTTATTACTGAAAAAATTCAAAATTACTGGATAGTCAAGAAAAAACTCTTGACTTAAACCTTACAGGAGATCTGCAGCTCTATTAAAAATGCTTCATAAAAGCACAATAAATCCATTAAAAGACAGTGAACACAGTCTATAATTCCATGTCAACGTGTAATAACAAAACAAAAACATCCAAGTACTTGGCATATCAATGAGACAATGCTATAATGCAGTCATAAAGAGAAAAAGGATAGTTCACTAAGCACTGAATTTCATAAAGTGGTTATCGTTTATGACATGACTTTAAAAAATAGCAATTAACATTTTTTTGATATTAAAGGTATCTAAATTTTGTTTTTCCTTCCTTCAACCTACCATTAAATTATATATAAATATTAGCATTACATTAAATAGTTCATTTTCAGTAAGCATGTACAATTAAAAAATAAAAATTTCAAAGTGTCCACAACTTAAGCCATCATGATAACAAGCAAAATCTTTTCAATTAAGTAAGGAAAACCATTTTTCATGTAATGATATGCATACACAATTACCCGACTTTCAAGACAAAAAAATCTAACTGAACGATACCCATTTTTTAAAAAATGAACCTGCAAAATACTTACAAATTAAAAGGAGAAGGGAGGGGGAAGAGAGGGTCTAAATATATAATCACTTAAATAGCGAAAAAAGTTAAAAAAAAAATCATATTCCCTTAAATTTTCTGGACCTAACATATTTCAAATAAATATAGCATTGGCAGTGATATTAAACTGATGGCACAAATTTCCTGCTGAACTATACTTCATAAAATTATAGACATAAAAAATTTAATATCACAGATCAACTTCTAATGGAACATAAATTTTCTATTGAACTATACATTAAAAAATGTTAGTCAAGACAAATATATGAATGATCCAAATGTATCGAAAATTGCACTTCAGTATCAAAATAGGTATTTTTCAGAACATGAAAATAGCTTCCAATTTTCTTCAAAAGTACTTTAATTTTAATAAATATAATTATTCAAATAAGAGTTATGTACCTTATTTACCGATTCTCTGCAAATAGAACTTAATTTTAATTAAAATTATCTTTAAACAAATGTAATGAAGTTGCATAAGTTGGAGCTTTCTAGGTAAATAATTTAACTACTAAAGAAAAAAAATTACCTTCATCAAATTTCTGAAACAGTAGATCAACATGAGCTCTGTTTCCTGGAACACGATAAATTCCTTCAGAATCCAAACCTTCTTCTTCTATAAATTTAATGCACTTTTCTACAAACAAAGGGGTGGGATTGTCTTCTGACTGCATAAAGTCTTCAACACCTTGAAGTTGCTGAGTAATAGTGCCACTTTTACCCTGAGCTGCTTTCTTTTTCTTTTTCTCAGTTAGCCGTTTTTGTCTCTCCTGAAAGAAAACAGCACATATTTTAAACATAGCAAAATCTTTTTATCAGTTTTAGTGTAATATCTTTAAGTACTTTGCAAAATACATAAACTGCAAGGGGGGGGGGGGGGGTTGGGCCACAAGTTGCAATAAAGAAAAGCAGCATACAAGAAACAAAATTTCGTTACAACCAGACTTAATAAGTAATCATGGAATATTCCTTCTCATAAATTAGAAATTGAATAAAACCAAAACGTAATAAACCATTTTTAACATTACTAAATGTAAATATTTGATTTAATAATAAATAAAAAGGCTAGATTGAAATATTAGATATGCAAATAACATTTTATAAACTTCTGGAAGAAAAATTAACAAATAGTACTCTCAAGAGAAACCAGCACTTATACCAAAAGCAAAAATTTAAAACCCTTACATATCTCAAAAGAAACTTCTATAAATTTGAGAGATGTTATAAGTAAAGTATTATGTAAAATTATCTTAATTTAATAATGTGTTAAATTGTTAAAAGGAAGTGTAAATGTGTCCCATCACTAACTTCATCTAGCAAAACATCAAGCAAATGACCTTCTTGCTCACACTGCTTTCCTTCAAAAGGATGTGAATCCAATAAGATAAAAAGAATAATTTTGTACACAAATATTAGTCCCAGATATTTGGGAAAAGGTTGTTCCAAACAAATTTTCCATAAATTACTAGCCCATTATCAGCATTTTGTAAACAGGAGGCAAGTACTTACTATTTTGATTCAATATGACCTATTATTTTAATTGAAAGTACCAAGAAACCAAATTACATTAATTTGGCTACAAAATCTTCCAATAACATTTCCAAAACCATTAGTTGCTTCTATTAACAGTATACTTATAATTAAGCAATTATGAAAACCATAATAAATCAACTCTGCTACTTTTGATAGTCGATGCATTATGTTTCAGATTTGAACATCTTACTGTTTTGAAATGAAAATATTCCAAGCTGTGCAATATTCTGATTCAGGCAATTCAGAAACATATTTTCAATTTACTACGGTAGAGAGATGGAACAATAAGTTTTAGAGCACTCTGGACTCAAAGTCACATTTTAAAAATAATTTTCCAGATATTACTAACAAATCATTATCAGAGAGTAAAGTTTATGAATATGTTAAAAGAATGTGATTTGTAATATAATCTATAAGCTAGAAACTTAACAAACTTTTGATGTACTCCATTTCCCAAAGGATTAGTAGACTCCTAATTCGGTTATATATAATTGTTTAAAATATACTGCATTAAGCCTTTTACACTAATTTTATTACTTACTTCCTCTTTTAGTCTCCTTTTTTCTTGCTTTTCATCTTCCCTACTTTTCTTTCTATCTTCCTTCTTTTTAGCTGTCTTGTCATTTTCTGTTTTCCCCTAGGAAAAAAAATCGACAATAAAGAAATATTGTCTAATTACTGATTAAAAAAAATGTATTAAAAAAAATCAAATATCAAATACATGCTTACATTTAAAACTGAGAAACCTCTAATATAGAAGATAGTTTGCAATAGAGATTTGAAACCTATTTTAATATACATAAAGGATGTCCCTTTTAGAACCCCGTTTTTTAAAATTTAAAAGATAGCATAATTAATATCAAAATTCTGAACTCTATTTATCTGAATTGAAATTATATTTTAATGGGTAAATCAATAACTATATTTCAAAAACCTCAATGATAAGCAAAAAGTATCCTAATAAAAATTAAGTTAGAATGAACCGGGATGGAAAGAAACTAAGTTAGATTTGATTATGGACAGCAAAATATATAAACTTTTTCCTTCAATTTTGTATTCGAATGAGGAAATACTGATTATCTTTGCAGCAGAGAAACATGAGGTTACTTGCAACAAACATTGTAACTTTGAACCGTAATCCAGAGACAAATGACACTTATAGGTAGCATATCAATTTCCCTCTTACAAACTTTCACACAATTCCATTGAAAATTTTTTGACCTCATTTCATTTAATGAGTAATAACCCTTATTATTAGACAATTAATCATTAGTAGAATCAGGCCTGGAACCTCCGAGTTAAAACACAAACATAAGTTTTAGAAAAATAAACATTAATATATATAAATATTTATATTAGTAATTTTATTCCCTAAAAAAATGCTTTAATAATGCTAATTTCTGATTATCACAAACTATTCATTACCACAAAAATATTTGGATAAAAGAAGAGGGAAAGAAAGCAATGTTAAAAGAGGCAACACATGTAGGCATATTTAAATTCTTCTTCCCTTTTACTTATTAGTTAACTGTGTCAATTTAACTCTTAGTGTGTGCAATTAAATACTTAGCACAATTCAGTGACAATAAATCAATTTTAAATTGAATCAAATATTGCATGCATAATAACTTAAGGACCAAAATTTCTTATAATCTCAGTTTGGTAATATTACTGTCCTACATAAAACATAATGTTACCAATCTCATCAAATAATTCCAAAGATAAATATGCAATAAGTCAAGATTTTAAAAATTCTACGATCTTTGACAGCATAAAATTATAAATAAAAAAATTTCTTAAAAAATTCAGCTAAGAAAAATCAATATATTTTTTATTAGAATGGAAGTTAAGACATTTTAATAGATAAATTTATTTTCACAGAATGTAACAGCAAAACTTTTAAAAAATGAAACCAAATATTGTAGAAATACAACACTTACTCGGGCAGTAGTAGAACTATCTCTTGGTGATGCAACTTCATAGCTTGAATCCTCTTCTTGAGGTGGAACTGAAGCAAGGGTCTGTTCCAATTTTAATTTTGCTACAATTTTTAAATAGTATTTCAATCAATATTAAAGAAAAAATATTTTATCATGCAAGGTATCACAAAATTTAACAAATTTCACCTGAATCACAAGCCCATTCTGTAAAGAGAATATTCCAATAAAAAAATAAATTTGAATATTTTTTTCAATAAATAAAGCTTAAAAACACTTATGAGTTAATTTTAATTATTCTGAAACACAATACAGGACCATTATAAATATTTAAACAAACCTTCAGCAATAGTTATTGAACATTTTGAATACATGTATATAAAAGGCTTATACATCCCCATACACAGAATAACTTCTTATACTCATTTTTTTTTCTTTCTTAAATGTATCTTGTAAAATAAAATTATCAATTAATAAAGCAATCTGACAAGAAATGGGGATCAAAAAAACAAATTTCTATGTTGCATAAAATTCAAATAAATGAAGAAATTTTTTTTAAAATCTCAATATAATTGACTTATATTAAAACTTATTTGCATACTGATATTGTGAGAAATGTAGCATGACCTACTTGTAACAATTTCAAAAAAAAAAATAATTGAACAAATTAAAATATGGTATGAAATACAAGTCATTCTTATAAATGCTTCATTTAATTTGATGAGTGTTTCTCAACCTTTGTGCCACAGCAAGCCAAGGTGCCATGAGAGACTGTCGAATGTGTCTCAAAGGTTTGGGCAAATAATTTGAATTTCAAGGATTTTGTAACTTTTAAATACTATTTCTAATTATCTCAATAGTTTCTTAAAAAAAAATCTTTTTTTTAATTTAGTTTTTCTATATTTGTATTGGTTATTATTTTTACCCAATTGTAATTGAATTTGATTTGTAATGGCTCTTTCTTAAAATAAAAATTTGTGAAATAAATGTTTTTATATTTAATTAATGTGATTGCATTGCTGCAAACCAATAAAAAATGTTTCAAGCATTTAGCAATATTGGACAAATGTTTCATAAAATCTAGTAAATCACTAAACAAAAATATGCAAAGAAACTAACAGTACAAGATTACACCATTAATAGTACAATGCAAAATAAAAGCACACTATTGTATTGAATTCATCATTGCACCAGCATTAATTATCATTATCAACTTATTGTTACGTAGTTCCGAGGGTTCGTGGATTTTATGCAGAACAATCACAAAGAAAATAAACAGTTCTTCAAGAGCGATGCGAATTTATTAACAAAAATCCAATCCTTTAAATACAGGATTCAGCAGCGATATTCACAGAGTAAATCTCTGAAGGTCTTCACACCTTCAACAGCAATCAAACACAATAATCAGTGTTTAAAAATACACTTAAGTAGAGATTATTCACAAGCACAGCCGAGCTAATCGCTAGTCATAACAATCCTCACTACTCGCTGGTTTAATCCAGACTCACCGCCGTCCCGGCGAGCATCTTATTTATAGGCGCGACAGAAACTTTCAGAAATATAGCCACTCGTGACATTAGTCGAGAGATCCACTACTTTCTAGAAGATTCCACAGGGTTCCGAACTCGCCAACATGGTCACCAAAAATGATGCCAACTTGGCTCTACCGCCAAGATTTCGCCAAATTCTCATTGAATCGCCATTATAACGTAAGGGGCGGGCATTGCTTGTGAATAGTACATGCAATAAACATAACACATAGAGTAATATAAATGCATTAAACACTCAAATACAAATTATTTACACTATTTACACAAAATTCGTAACAATATTGTTCGGAAAGGAAATGACAGAAGGTCACAAAATTACCATTACCAAACAACACAATATTACTCAGGATTTAAGATTTATTTTCAGGCTTATAAAAACGAATTGTTGGGCATTTCGAATTACTGGTTCAATGAACTGGTCTTTTAAGATTAATAAATTGTTAGATATTAGAACAACAGCACAGCTCATTACTTGAATTCGACAGGTTTATGATTAAAATTTTTTGAATGAGTATCTTTTTATAGAACAGATTTCAAAAGCATGATGGCATGGAAAAACCAATTCAAGCTTTTACAATAAAATATTTCAAACTTCAATTTGCTATGAAAAACTGTTGATGTTTGCAAATACCCTTCAATTCTGGTAAACAAAAAATGGTTAATTACAATAACGTGCAAATAAAACCAAATACTAGTAAGTGATTTACAGAGAAAGTTTTAAAATCTTTAGAAACATGTTGATTTATATGAAACAATTCATAAAAGTGGTCAATTACATCAAAAGTTGATCACTTAAATTCCAAATTATCTCTCGACTGCACAAAACAATATAGATTCTGACTATAAAACTCTTATATCACACTAAAATTAGGAAAGATATTTTGAAAGGACTCACATTTCTGACAGCAGAGATGACTGTTCACGAAGGAAAAAAATTTGTCAAATGAAACTTCGATATGTCTGCGACTTGCTTAGAAAACTAAACTCTCTAAATTTAATTCTTCAAGGTCCACCCGAGAATATTGTCATCAAAAATGAAGTAATTAAAAGAAAACTTACACTGTGGAAATTGAAAATGTATAAAAACTTCTGTCAAAAAATAAATAAAAATATCAGACATATTTCTAACCTCAGTTAAGAGCTATACTTTTGTTTTTACATAATGTATATAATCAACCCATTTGTAATTTGAAAGACCAAATTTAACATAAAAAGAACAGGTCATTGATTAGAAAAATAGCAAGTTTTACTGTTTAACCTTCTTAAGAAAATATTTGATGAGTTTGGGCTATCTGTCAATAATGTGTACACTGTGAATAGTCTGAAAGCTGTAAAAATTATTCTGGGTTCTGTTATTCTGCATATTCTAAAATTATTCTGCATTTCAATTTCCAGCAGAGAAAGAAATGTAGACTAAAAAGACTTGAAAATCGAAGATGAAATATGAATTTGTTCTGAGACTAAAATGTGATTTTGATTATTTTTTTTAAGAAAATAGCTTCAGCTCATTGAATACATTTTATGCATTAAGATATTTTTAGGTTAATAAGGTTAAGAAACACTATATATGATATATTAGAAATACACGTTATTGACAAAAAAACACTTTAATTCTGAATCAAAATCAGCTGATATTGATAAAAAGTACCACAGGGTCAATAAGGGGAAGAAAGACTATAAAAAATATTCCTGTAGAGATTCATATGCATCAAAATAATTATATTTAATTTAAATGGCTATTTATATCAAGCTTTGAATAATAGAATAAGCTAATCCACAATTTAAAGACTAAAAATGTTTTAGATGTTGTTTATATTCATCTCACAGTAATAAAAGCAGGTTAATAGCTGTTTACATTACATAGAAAAAAAACTCCCAATTTCTAATTGTTACATGTTATTATACAAATTTTAAAATTTTTACAGCTTCAAAATACCTGGAATATTGCAGAGAAAAATAAATAGAAATAAATATACAGTAATTTAGAATGTGTAAAATCCACAATTCAATGCAAGATTGTATATAACCTTCATTTTAGGAAAAAATATATTACAACTGTATCTGAGATATCTGACATATGACAAGTGTATCTCTTACTGAGAAATATTTCCATTAAATCATAAAATTGCCCTTTCAAAATTGGTCACTTCTTTCCTAATGATGAATAAGTCAGGAAATAGTTCACACACAAGGTATAAGTAAATCTTCCCTCTCCCCTCTTCTATAAGTTACTCATTAAGATAAATTGCACTACAGAGTATATATTATTGTAACTCAATCTAAAAGCTGATATTTTGCTTAAAGAATAAAGTATTTTTATTTCTTCCTACAATTACATTACAGAAATATCAATATAAAGTTTTATCGTAACTGAAGGGAAAACACTGAACTCTTTCACACAAGAAATGAGAATTATTAAAAAAGTGATCCCTACAGCTTTATTTTTAAAAAATGAACAGCAAATTTTTAGACATTTTACTATTTTTTTAAGTTCCATGTTTATTAATTATTAAGGAATGTTCAAAATTATAACTTTTCTCCATGTTTGTCAGTTTATATTTACATTATATGAGAAAGAATTAATCTAAAAACCCAGATATTTTAAAATTCTGCATAAAAAGAAATTTCTTCAAAATCGAAAAAAAAAAAAAATTAAAAAAGAATGAAGTGTTTGAGAAAATTTCATCACCAACTCTTGTCCAATAAATAATAAAACTGAACACCACAAGAGTCACATACCTCAAACCACTTGCTAAAATAAATAACAAACAAAAACTCAATTTATCAAAAATTACATAACTGAGTAAATTTCATAATTCTTATAAGCACAAAGGGCACTCTATGGCTTATTTTTCATTAAATAGTAATAGTTTTTCCCTTTGAGCTGCACAAATTCCTTAGTTCATCACAAATAATATAAAAGATTTTTTAAATAGAATCTATAAAACACTAAAAAATAAATTTTGAATAAAAATTCTAACAGATCCAAAAGAAAATGACAATACAAACAAATACAACACACATACAACACAATTAAAAGCCCATCTATAAACATTGGCTTTTGCTTTTACACATGCTAATCACACATACCAATAGTTTTCTGACATAACGTACTATAGAACTTCAATCTTACAGGGCAATATTTAGAAGATTAAAATACCTATTTCAAACTTTGTTGCATAATAAAATAAAGAGACAAATATTTATCTTAACAGATTTCAAACATTTTTGGAGAAAACCAATCACAAAAAAAAAAGTACACCAATTAAGTGTTATCAAACATAATATCTTACCGTTAAAATTTTTATAATACGTTCAAAAATCCTAAATGTGGATGCTAACTGCTAGTTTATCTGTACTTAAATTAGAAACAAATAATTTTCTTAGTTTCAGAAAATAGTTATTTTTATTTTTAAAAAAACTCAAAATGGAAACTATGAACAAAGGATATTTTATAATTATCCACATACTCCTTTATTCAAAAAGCAAAAATTTACATTAACACTTTTTATTAAATTAACGAGAAACCTTTTCTTAAATCTTAATGTTTCTGCTTATATCTCACAAGATATTTGTTCCAACCACCAAAGATCTCTAGTTCTGATGTATAGTAATGTAATACTTAAGCTTAATTATAAGCTGTTCAAATACCAAAAAAAAAATATAGAACTCTAAGATAGAGCATTTCTCATAGACTGAATGCATAACCACATTTCAAAAGAATTCATCAACAAAAAGAATAAAACAGCTGATCATGATAATTGTGTGTAAAACGAGTTTTCAGACATAATAGTTGTAATATGCAACACAATCTTGGTAAACCATAAAAATAGATGTGATCATTGCAATACATCAAAAGTTCAACAGATTCCTTTTACCCAGAAACACCAGAAAAAAATGGTGCTTTCATAAAGGGAATACTTGATATGGAATCTATTCAGATCATGCAATTTTGTATGAAATCAACACTGCATAACCTATGCAGTGTAAGAGAATTTTTAGTGTGTGCGATTCCTACGACCTTCAAAGACTCATCAGAAATGAGAATGTCAAGAAGTATGAATGCTTTCTCATTTGAAAAGCTAGCCAAAGGAGAAAAAGCAAAGGTCAAAGGAAAGAAAGAGAAATAGGAGAAACTTACATGAAGGAGAGAAGAGATCACTATCAGAAGTTAGTGCACTAAATTGAAGTGAATCTCCTAAAGGAGGAGGAGGATGCGGTTGTGCCTTTTCCGATTGTTGTGGCTGCTGAAGTTGCTGACCTTGTAGTTTTCTACGGCGCAAGCGAAAGGAGCGCTTGTGTTTGTATTTCAGACGCTGATTGGTTTTGTATCGTGGATCATCCTCTTCGGATAAATCACTGCCTTCAGAGGGTGAATTGTTTCCACTTCCACGAACTGAAATCATATCAAACTCATCTCAAAGCAGTCTACTATATTCACTACCTAAGAATTTCTCAAGAACGATTTATAACCACAGCATCAAGCTTAAAATGAAAAGCACTTTGTCTTTCAATTAACTCTGAGACATTCATAATTGCTACTTAAGTTATGAAAAAGAAGCAACTACACCATTTTTCTCTCAAGAATTTAAAATAACAAATATTCTGAGAAATAAAAACTGCAAAACTTGGGGCTGTTTTCTTTCCAGACTACATTAGACTATTAACACATGCTACATCCAATTTATTATATCTAAACAAGCAAGGGGGTAATCACCTATTATATTAGATACACCTGGCATTTGAAGAAATTTATAATCAATATAGTTATATATTTTCTTTAAAAAAATTGCCAGGAATAATACTTAGCCTTATATTGATTCAATTATTGTCATGATTTTGTATATGTATATATTATATTATGTATATATATTTGCATATATACTATACAAAACTGATTATACAACACATTAAAAAAATATCAAAAAACAAGTAGTACTACAAAGGTAAAATACTGCTACTTCAGTAAAAAAATCAAAATATATCTTGTTTAAAAAAAAAAGTAAAATTTAAATATGCTTTAACCACAAAAATTAATTTTAAAGAGTGACATAAATCAAAACTTTTAATATCATGAAGCAAACTAATAAGGACAAAAAATGTTAAGAAATTTCACACATACACACACATTCATGTATTCCAGATTTTTTAAAAAATGGTCTCTTTAAAGCATTTAACAGAAAAATTCCAAATACATGTTTCAAACTTTATTAATAAGAAATAAAACAAACTACTAATTATTTTTGAAGTACAGCATACAAAGAATGAAAGGCATGCAAAAAATTCAAAAAATATCATCACAGAAAATAGGGTAAAGGCGTTAATTTTTAAGAGTGCAAGCTGTAAAAAATGTCAAAAGCAAGAACAAAAAGAAGTTACACAAGATAGATAAGCTAACAAGAAAAATATCTATGGTGCTTGTAATTTGTTATGGGATTCACTGATACTGCATGCAGTGTGAGGTTTTCAAAATAAACCATGCAGTAAAATGTTGTGAATTAGTGCTTTGGGACAGTAAAATACCTTTGTCTAGTGGATCAAGAGATTGAGCAGTCACAATCCTCTGACCCCCAGGAAATGGTGGGAGTGGAGGTGGCGGTCCCTCAAAAGAAGGGATCCGGGGAGGAGCTACAGGTATGCCACGCTTTTTACGAGTTTTCTTGTGTAAAGTAGGTTTACGATTTGCTTTAGTATAAACTTCCCTTTGCCTGCGTTCCAGTGAACTCCACTCACTTTCAGAATCAGAGCCTAACAGTGAAGAATATAAGCAAAAGCTTTTACAATTTTGTGCATCTCAACAGCAAAGCAAGAAAAGAGTAACAGCTCTTTAAAAGCAACTTATGATTTAAAAACCAACATTTACCTTTTAGATTCTCATAATTTATTAAATTTCTAGAAAATATATCAATTTATCTTTAATGAATTTAAATATGTGCAAACAGAACTACAAAAAGAAAAATTTGCCTTCATTTTCTTTAAAAAATCTAAAAATATTAATATTTAATCACAAAATACCAATCAATAATTTATATCTCAAAACTGATTAACATAATTCATATTTAGAATGCAAGTTATTGTGCATCACACATATTTAAGATAGATCTTTTAAGAGAACAAATTTTTTTAATTTCCATCAATTGTCAAATGTTTATACAGAAAAGAAAATTACATGAAAACAAGGTCATTTACTAAAAGAAATTGCACTTTTTAATGAAAACTAACAAATGAAAAGCTCAAAGAAGTCTGATCAAACTCTCTCTGTAATGGATTTTTTTAAAAAAAACTCCCAAGACTCCATGGTTCCATGCTATTTAAGGTACATATATCACACCAGAGATCACTATTCGAATTTTCTATTAAAATATATTGAAGATATTTTAATGCATATTATTTAAAGAACATCAAAACATTTAATACATTGATATAAAGGACTTAAAGATTAAAAAAGTATCAATCAATATTTTGGTCAAAAAATGACTTACCACGATCAAATGCATCTCTATTTCCATGCCTCCTTGTCAATGATCGGATCCTGTGAGGCTTACTGTCGGGTAAAGCATTATGAACAACTGCATATTCGTATTCATTCCGGTCAGTAGAAAACAAATGTACTGCATCCTATAATGAATAAAAGTGTTTGGTCAAAGCATCTTCAGTAACAACTTTCTGGATAGGGCATTCAAAAAATCTCCAAACCATAGCAGCATTTGTTCAAAGAAAAACAAAATTAAACAAAAATCGCAGAACGATGTACCTTTACTTGAGCATATTCATTCCCTAGATCCATACTTTCAGGGGTGGCCAGAGGAGCATGCATTAAACCAACTTTAGGCAGAGTAGCTCCCGATTTATGAGAAGTTAAATTTATTCTTCCTATAGCATCAGTTAAATGTCCATATTGTTTAAGGTCTATTTTCTTAGGCTAAAAAAAATAATAATAATCGTAAAAATACAAATAACTAAGAGAAAAATTTGATTTTAATTCGGTTTTTGAATCAAAGCTTCCAAAAAATAAAATTTTAATTAAAAAAATAAAATTAAACTTAAAAAATTCGGCATAGTCAGTTTAATTTATTTCTTTACTTTTATTGCCAAACAAAAAATAAACAAAATGAACACCATTAAATAAAATTTAACTTATTTTAAAAAACTAAAAATGCATGCAATTTAAATAAGTGTAGTTTACTAATCTGCAAATTAAATTTGGTTGGTTCTGTGCAACCCTATGGCCTGCCACCTTTATAAGAAATAAAGGACTCCTAAAATTCAGACAGATACTTAACAAATTAAGATTCGGACCAACATTTAACACAAGAGCAAAAACATGGTATATCAAATTAAGTATCTAATAGTATAAATTAGTTAAGAATAAATATTTGTTCACAAAAATTTTTTCTAAATATCATATTATACTACAATAAAATACTAAATCACACTTTTCATCATACACTGCTGTGTGTTAGTAAAAAATGCAGCACAATGAAGGAATCATCAGAACTAAATGTGAACTTCACAGTAAATATCAATTATAGGATGTTACATAAAATAGTAAAGTTTCAGAGCCACCACTCATGTGGGGCGGACGCAACGCCCACTGAACTGATGCTGAAAGCCTATAAATAGAGGGCTGTAGCGGGACGTTGAAAATAGCCAATGATTATTTGTTAGTAGTGAACATTTAGTGGGACCTAAGTATGCCTCCACGACTGGCTGTAGCTGGACGATGAAAATATTCAATGATTATTTGTTAGAAGTGAACGTTTAGTGAGACCTAAGTATGCCTCCACGACGAAATAAGGAGAAATTCCAATAACTTCCGGAGTTTGAATGGTTGAGGATTATCAGCCTTTGATAAAAAAAAGAAGAAAAGGACCAATGAGCAGCGAACAACGCGAAAAACTGGCAGTGAATGGCGGAAGGTGACATTGGAGAGCAACGATCGACACCTGCTCTGCATGGCGGTGACTGACTGTACAGCTTCCTCCAAGCAGTTGGCCTATTGTTACAGATGTACTAATGTCGGTTTCCTCAACATCTGCTGCATCGTGGATTGTGTGCAAGGGTGACTTTATACAGGATTTTCCTCAAGGCCAACTATCAATGGCTGCATCTGCAATGGGCTCATGAGCACAGAGCCTGGCAAGCTGATTGGCACCAAGTTATCTTATCAGATGAATCATGCTTCAATTTGTGGAACCATGATGGCCGCATTCGTGTTAAGACGCTATGCTGGTGAACGCTGCCTTCCAGAGTGCGTTAACCAGCGATATAGTGGTCTAACAACCGGAGATATGGTTTGGGATGCAATTTCAATCATGGACAATCAATTTACTACGAATTGAGGGTAATCTCAATAGCAACAGGTACGTCCGTGAAGTGCTACAGCCCAAAGTCGTTCCCTTCCTTCAAGGCATCCCTGGAGCTAACTTTCAGCAGGATAATGCACCCCCACATGTTGCAAAGACTGTTTGAGACTTCTGTTCAGCTCAACACATGCAACTTCCTTGGTCTGCTTATTCACCAGTTATGTCGCCTATTGAGCATATGTGGGATTTGATTGGTCGGCGTCTCACTCGTGATCCGCGCCCTGCAGTTTAAAAAGGCAACCTTTTGCGGCGCATACAAGCAATATGGAATTCTCTTCCACAAGCAGACATTCAAAATCTATTTGACTCCATGCCACGTCATATAGCAGCACTTACTGCAGCCCGTGGTAGCTGCATCAAATACTGATTTCGGACACTTAATATTTTTTCTTTGAAAATTTCGTCATTTATTTGTACTAATACAAGTCGTCTGTGCAATAAATTTCATTTAATTCTGATGATTCCTTCATGGTGTTGCATTTTTTACAAACAGCAGTTTACATTGATAAATAAATTCTACAAATGAAGGAAATGTTTAACATAAGAATTTCGAATTTCATAGTAATCAAAAAAATCATCCTTTCTATATGAAGAATAGTAATAACTTTTATCCAACAAAAATATAAACCAACCAGATAACAAATATTACATATACACAGAAACAAAGTTTTAACATCACAAATTTATGTACTATAATTAACAGTGTTGGATAAAAATTAACATAGAGCAGAGTTAATTTCAAAGGAAATATGACATAAAACATCAATCAATTTAAAAAGAAATTTTACTAAGGAATTTGTAGTGTATGAATAGAAATATTTCTATGAGTAAATTTTAATTTGATGTATTCTGTAATCTACACTTTCAGAAATAATGCAAGAATTAATTTCAGTAGCAGTTCAAATGCATCTTTCCTTTTAGTGTAACATTAAGTATTGTTAAGGGGGAAAAAATTAGAAGCATTTTAATACATTTAAAAAATATGTTTTAAACATTAAATAAATTTCAGATATTAATTGCATTATAAAAAAAGTTTATAAAAAATTTCTATATCTTCAATGTTTGAATTACACTGGTGAAAAAAAAAGGGAGGGACAGATTAAAAAATAATAGAAATGTACGCCTATATACGAATGAGGTATCAGATGATCGCTAAGCTGCTCATGGACACCTCTGCCAAGCAGTGACTTGTTACATTGTAAGTGGCGCTGTGATCACTTTTGTTTCGAGTACTTCGCTTGCAGAAACTTGTAGCTTTAAGGATGCCTTGCAACAATGTAGCTTAGCCAAATCCTTGTTGTTTTTTTAAATTTCTTTGTTTACCCATTGTTAATATGGCCAGCCATCGCCTAGATCAGGGGTGTCCAACCCAAATGACCTTGCAGGCTACTTCGGAAAAACATTATAGTCTCGCGGGCCGCACATAAAAATATGTACCTTTATATTAGATTTGGAAACAAAAAAAACATTTATTGGAGTGAAAATTTTAAACAGAATGAATTATTATTATTGTTTTAATTATTTTTCATGTATACAGACATAGATAATATAATAATGTTTATATAATACAATAATCAAATACTGTTTAAAATATTACAGTTGCCATTTTCTTGAAAATTACGGTGTTCCTATTGAATCAATCTTTCGTTACTCATTGTTGAAATTTAATAGTGCTGTCATTTGCAAATGATTAAGAATACATTGTCCTTTATCTTAACCACGCTGAATATTTTTTTAATCTTTAAAAAACATCTCTGACTGCCTCTTGCTTTTTGGGCACTCCAAACAGAAAAGGAGGTTGAGAAACGAAAGTCGCACAGACAGAGAATCATGTACCATCTATTGTAAAGGATATGCATATAAATCAATTTAAAATTTATTAAAAAAGTAATTTACTACAGTAAAATGAAAAGTAACCGTTTGATAAAATATAAATCTATTTTAATCTAAAGGACATTTCTATTATCAAAAAGAATTTATTTTAAAACAAGAACAGGTAAATACATTGTAGATTTATATATATATATATCCCCTCAAATTAATTCCAGAAGGAAAAAACTTTAAAAACCTGATATTTAAACATTTTTTTAAAAAGAGTCGGCGGGTAGCAACTTACGTACTGGCAGGCCACTGGACACCCCTAGCCTAGATGATGAACAAGATGGCGGATAGTTGGAAAACTCGAGGTGGGTCAATCAAAGACTACATGCTGTAGGGACCTCAGGGCTTCGAGAAATGTGGTGTCCACTCAAAGAAACAAGTTACAGAGATAGGAACATGGGCCCACTGACCTGGTCAAGGCCACAAAAGGGCAACAGCACTAGCACAAGACCATTATTTCAGACAACTAACTAAAACTGGATAGGTCTCTGATAGCGACACAACTGTCTGGAAACCTGTATAATACAATAGGAACATCCTTTTCACCGATAACAGTCACAGAGACTTAATACAGGTGGCCAGTATGCCAGGCACCCTGTATAGTCTGCATCCGCATATCAGACAATCTAGCATGGTGCAGAAAACACCTGTCTGGGACAGGGGAGGATTGGGGAGGGTTCTCTTCAGTGATAAATTGTGATTCAGTCTGGACAGCTACTCAAGAAGTGTTTCCTTCTGGAGAGAACCTAGGAGTAGATATCAGCCTTCTAACACTGTAGAAAAGGACCACTATGGTCAAAGTGGTTTGTTGATTTGGGCAGGAATCATGGCAGATGGGCATATCAACCTTCATGAGTTTGATAGAGGTATGACAGGTCAAAGATACCAAGACGAGATCCTTGCACCCTATATCAACTTTTCCCGTGGAGCACATGAAACAAATTTCATCTTTATGGATGATAATGCACGACCACAGAGTTCAGTTGGTGGACAAATACTTCCAATTAAAGGATAGTCAGTGATAATAGTGGCCTGCTATGTCCCCTGACCTTAGTCTCATTGGACACATAAGGGACATCCTAGGATGCTCAATTGCAGCTCTAAAGATCATCGATGAGTTCAATAGTACCTTAGTGCAAGAGAGGGAGCGGTTGCCACAGGGGTTGTTATGGGCCCTGGTAAACGGTATGAAACAGTGAGTGAGTTTTGGGGTTATAGGCACAAGAGCCAATTTTAACTAAACTGCGCCAAACACTCATTAAGACAATAAAAGTATAAAATCACTAAAAATTAAATTAAATTAAATTTTAGCTTAAAAAGGTAAAATCGAAAAATTTATTTAAAAGTTAATATCCAAACAAATTTAAAAACAAAGATTGGTGGAGGAATTCCCCACCAAGTTCGATATGTATTATTGAGAAAAATAAATTATTTTCTGTGTCTTGTCGGAGTTAGAAGTAACGATCCTTTGTAATACATTTTCCCATTTTTTTCTCATAATCGGGATTAGATTCAATTTCTTCTTCCGCATCATAGACAATCATGTCCTCCTCATCCGTTGTATATTCAACAGGTGCTGGCTTTCTAGGTTTGCGTTGAGCCATTTTTATGTCTAATATAGTTTTAAGTAATTCTTTTTCCTTTTTCTGTTCCAAGTTCTTTTTTTTTTAATTCTGTGTTATTGTAGAGGCAGAAGGAGGTTGAATACTGGAGTCGGATGAGGAAGCGGACATGGTTGATGAAGCTTTAATAGGTGTGAACATATTATTGTTGGTGGAAAGTACGTCATCAGGTATAGGAGGTGATTGAGGCTCTGAGACAAGAGATGCTGTTGAAGAGGTGGATGGCACGAGTTGAGCTTGGGTTGAAGATGATGTGGAAACAGGAGTGGATATTGATATATTTGGTTTAGGGAGTGGTTCAAGTAATTTTAAAGGCAGACATATTTTTGTTATATTTTCATCTGTTTGAGTAGAATTGTTTATGGTAGAGGATTTGGCAGCTTGAGCATATGTTTGAGATAACTGTAGGACTATTAATTTACGTGCTTCTGGATAAGAAATATTTTTATTTGTTTTTATTTCCTGTATTTGTTTTTCTATTTTCCATTTAGGGCATATTTTGGAATCTGATGGATGGGGTTGTGAGCAGTTTATACATTTTGGCTCTAGAATGCAATCTGTGGAATCATGTCCAGCAGACGCACATCTAGAGCAAGTCAGTTGTCCGCGGCAGGAAGTTTGCGAATGTCCGAACCTCTGCCACTTAAAACAGCGCAGAAGATTAGGTATGTATGGGCGTATTCTACAGTTGAGGTATCCAGCTTTTATATTTGTTGGTAGTATTGGGCTATTGAAAGTTAAAATTAAATGTTTAGTTGGAATACGTGTAGTCTTTTTTAATAGTGATTCTTTTGACCTAAATAACACCCTGATTGGAAAAACCCTCGAGGATTTCCGCTTCAGAGGTGCTCAACAGGTCAGTTTCAGAAATAACACCACGGCAGGAATTAAGAGTTTTGTGTGGACTTATTGTAACAGGACTATTTAGGAAAGACTTCGCAAGCAGAAAGGATTTAGTTTGAAGAGCAGAGTTTGTTTCTATAAGCAGATCCCAGGAACGGAATCTTTTTACGGACTTCGGTTCACCACCTATTCCGACGAGGGCTTTTTGTATTGCAAAGGGTGATACTTTAGACATTTAATTGTTAGGAAGCGAAATTATTAAAAATCTAGTATGAATTGATACTTGGTCAACGTTGAGGTTGGCAAAACAAGGCCTTTTACCCAGGCACAGCCGACTTGAATCCATATACGTGAGAAAACATCTTCATTCTGGCGTGCCTCCACCCACCACGGAGTCCAACAAGTGAGGCAGTGTGCCGGTCATCTGGCCAAAAACCAGGCATGGCGCTTACCCAGAGTACACCCAGAATATAGTGATACAGTCCAGGGTGAGGATCCAACGGGTAAACCCGACACCCCTTATCTGCAGCACTAACCCTACAGCAGTGTCTCTTCGGGGACAGCGAAGAGAGGTAGTACCAGCCGATTGACAGGAGCAGGCTCAATCCTGCCACCCGTCTACAGCGAAGCGTGGGCCAAAGGTATTCCCAGGACACCATTTTCCTCCTTACGGGACGCCGCACACGGCAAACATGTGGGATGGCTGACCAACGATGTTAGTTGAAAACAAATAAAGCAACATAATCAAAGTATTCAAAGAAATATACGAAAAAAAGAAACTAAATTAACGCAATAGAAAAATGTAAACTATAATATGTTAGTAATAAAGCATCCATTTTTTCAATAGAAAAAACAAAATTTGAACAATGTTCATTTGGTAATATAGGTCTGTGGTCTGGACGGGAAAAGAAGAAAAGGGGAAATAGCATGACAAGAAAGAGGGTCGAAAATAGAAAAGGATCACTAGGGTACCCTGGGTTCGTGAAGCCCATGTTTACCAAAGACAGTAAACCCCTTGGGAAAAGGAAAAGATCACTAGGGTACCTCGGGATAGTGACACCCGTACTCACCTAAAGAAGGTGAGCCCCCTGAAGGGACGGTACGAAACAGAGATACAAGATTTGCAAAGCTGTTAGAAGCGATCGTACACCCTATTAGAAAAGTTTTTGAATAACAGTGTGTTAGTCAACTGATGTGTCCATTCTTGTTTTCCCATATATGGGCCTTATATGGGAAGATATTTTGGCCTGGTTTGGATTTATTTTCCTTTGTTAGTCTTTTTTTTCTATTGCAAATACATATATATATATTGCCTCTTTAATTGTTTTCACCAGAGCATTTCAGAATTATAAGATAGTAGACTTAGCAGTCAAAAAATTGTATTCAGTCTGTTAATAAAAAAAGTTTTAAAAAGTACAACTTTGATTCTCTTCTAAAAACACAGAAAAACATTTAAATTTTATTCATTCAATGTAAGAAAATCTAATTTAATTGCATATACAATCAGAAATCCAAGAAATGTAATTATTGTTGGATGTTATCCAACTATTATAAAAAAAATTACCTGCAGCATACACACAAATTCATAAATTCCCTAATATGAATGTTTTTAAATAAAATTATAAGCTAGGGAGAAATAACTCAAAACTAATAATTAACAAGAATGGCAAGAGCAATCAGTAAATACAAACATTTTATTCAATGTAACATATATGAAACCTATAAGTATTAACCACAATCTATTACATATACCTAATTTAGCAAAGCAACTTTCCATTTATTATGATAGAAAATGTTAAACACTTTATACCAGCCATTCTCAAACTGGGGGCGTGATAAACCTACGTGGGGGCACAAGCATATTGAAAAGTCAAAAATAACATTTTAAATTATTAATTTACTGAAAGGAAGGATTAGTTTACCAAAGTACATTCGAACATAATAAAAAGGAAAATATACAATTACACTTATATAATATACTTATAAATGTACCAGTACTCTCAAATCCATTTGATAATTTATTAATACTAAATTAAGAAAAAGTTTGATAATTGCTAGTGACTCCCATGAGCTAGTGGTCTTGCAGAAGTTTTTCAAAGGAAGGTTTAATATTAGAAATTAACACTCCGAAAGCTTGGCATTAGAATGCCAGATGTGATAGGTATAAGATAGAGAACAACAAAGACAAGACTATTTTTCTAATGACTTTAAGAAATGGATGATTGAGAAAATAAATATTTAATCAAAAATTATTTTGCAATCTGTTCCATTTTAAAAAATTTGAAGAGAAAAGTAACACAGTACTTTTATCCTATTACTTCAAAGTAATTTATTGTATCTATTACTAATAGGTAAAAAATACAAAATTTAACACTTATCTTGATAATTTGTATGGATTATAATTGTAAATCTTATTGTAGCATTGCTGTTACTGCATTCAATACATTTTTGAGAGGGGCGTGATGAAAATTATGATTGAAAATTGGGTCACAAAAATTGAAAGTTTGAGAAACAAAGTCCAGTACGAGTAGAAATATATTTACTTTTATAAATTTAAGTAAGTAACTAACAAGATAATCTTAAGTGTTAGTAACCTGTAGACTTTCAATGAGATAAAGATGTAAAAGTAAAATTTCTTTCATTAATTTATCATTATTGCAACATACTTTAATGTTTTAGAAATAAAACACAAGTTACCATAAATTTACAATATTTGCTTTTTCTTTAACACTCACTTTTCAAATCTTTGCAAAATATGAAAACAATCAATAAAAACAAAGAAAAAGTAAATAAGTTATGCAGGCTCTTCAGAAGTCAATATTCGAATTGCAAATAGGAAAAAAAAAAAAGTGTTCTGGAGATAAATGAATGGCTCAACAAAACAGTACATAATCACACTCAATGCTCTATAACCATGAAATTTTAATTTGAATCAAATACTTATAAAATACAAATCTTGAATAAGATTTTGCTTTTGTTTTTAATCTTAAAATATTTGAAGTCTCAGAAAATTATGGAACTTTTTTTTCCCCCTACAATTTGAGTTCAGCTCTTCTTAAATTTAAAATCTAGCTACAAAATCTTAACTGCTCAATTAACTAACTCTTATCTAAATAATTTAAGAATAAGGTTGTACATACAGAATCATTAAAAAAGTTCATTTAAACTTCATAAATCATTAATAATGAATTCATCATTAATAATGAGTTCGTTCAAATCAGGGGTGGAGACTTTTCCAGGGTTCGGGCTACTTCCAATTTTTCAAGGTGTTGCGGTCCACCCAGTGGCGTAGGTGTAGTAAGCTAACAGAAAGTCTACAATACAGTCGCGAATTCTACAGCGATACTTTTATTTTGCGAATTTCTCTATTAAGCGAACTTTTTCCTGGAACTAAGAAAATTTTACGTTTTGCTTTGTAAAATAATCTCCAAATAGCGAAGTACATTTTCTATTTAGCAAACTTTTTCTCTTTCTCTTTTTCTCAGTATTTTTAAAATATTTCTAGACTTTCGTTTAATAAAATGATCATTAGGTCTTAGTGAAGGTGGTCACCCCAAAATACCTTGGTAGTCCACCGGTTGATCGCCATCGACTTAATGCCCACCCCGGATTTAAATGTATAAAACACATATCATCAACAAAAACAAAAAAACACATTAATATACTAAAAGAAAAATAAATCTTTACATATACTTCAGTTTTAAGGAATTATTTTCATATATGAATGTTTCAATGAAAGCATTAAAATACTTCAGAATACAAACTATAACATTTTTCCCATGCTTTACATTATAATGATTCAAAAGCAATATTTTACAAAATTTATCAAGTGTTCAAGTAACACTTCTTTTCATTCAACATAAATGTTAAGAAAATCAGCAATTAATAACTTTAAAGGATTTATTTACTTTTTGCAATGACTAATCAGTTTAATTCCATACCTAATAAGGGAAGTGCAGAATATTCTTCAAAAATAGTTTTAATTCTTACAAAAAGTTAACATGTGGATTGAAAAATTTAAAAGAAAAATTTACCACAAAAATATGCAGTGATTTATTTTAATTTCTGGATCCCTAAAAATTTGAATAGTTATATACTAGCATTTAAAAATTCCACATTGCAAAACTAAATGCCAATTATAGAATTTTTAAAATTATCTATTTAGAGAACAGTAAAATGTCTATCATAAATTACAATCAAGAATGAACAATATTAGTTCTCATACTTTTAGTTAAAACATGTATTCTTAATTTCTCAGTCACTCAATTTTTTCCTCTGAATTTTTTTTTTTTACACAAAATTTCTATTTTTTAATTAAACTGAGTTCTTGTTCAATTGAGAAGTCCAAGAAACTGTGTTTTTCACTTGTTTCCTCAAAATAAAGGTTACAAATTCACTTTTGTCTTTTTCCTAAAATGATATTTACATTTAAAAAAAAATTACATATCAAAGCATGTGATGCAACTGTGAGAAGCAAATCACATACACAGAGGGGTTATAAAATAGTCATAAGAGCCTGTTTTAAGGCTGTTTTTGGAAAAAGTACGAGAGCTTGAACTAAACGAGAAGCACATTTTCAGACAGAAAAATGCCTCAATTTCCTTGGAAATTTGCAGTATTATAACTCATACCTATGTTAACAATATAGTGCTTTTAAAAATTTCAAAATATTTCATGAATACTTTCTTTTTCGTTATTATACGTGAAGGCATAGCTCATTTAACATAATGGTATAGGAGAAAAAATGCAAAACACATTTTATACCAGAAAAAATGAATCAACTCTGTTAAAAAAGGGAAGTATGATAAAAAAATGCTGCTTTCTAAACGATAGTGAAGAAAAAATATCATTAATTTTTCATTTCTTTTATATCTGAAAAAATGTTCCAATTTCGGGTCCTATTCCTCAACATTAACCGAAGACAGCCTTAAGAAAATATTACAACCGGGTATCTCATAAAGAAAAATGTAGTTGGATCTAGGGAGTGTTCTCTAGACGGCTGCCAAAAAATTCAATAAGTATGGATTAATGTAGAATGTTTCCTTGAGTTACTTTTATGAGAAGGAAAATTCAAATAAAAGCTCTTTCTTTGAAAAACATACATTTATACATGCATGATGAAATGACAAAAGGCATCTCAATTGCAAATAATATGCAAACAATAAGGGTATAATAGTATTTTGGTTAAATTTGTAGAACAAACAATTTTGGTAGTCATGACTGCAAGACTGATTTTTAAGCTGCAAGGATCGATATTGAGAGATGAGGAGGATTATATAGGTTCAAACAAAAAAGTAAAAATGGAATAAACTCGCCTATTATAAAATTTTCATTCTTAAAACTAGAAAATATTTTTAATGTAAATTCCTAACTTCGCACAAAATACATCTGTTTTAACCTATAAAAAATAGCTAATAACACAAGTGAATTAAATGTAAATGTAATCTTAAGGCAAAATTTTAATCTATTAGCTAAATATAAAGTTAAAGAATAACTTCACAAAAAATAGATGAAGAGAAAAATGGAAATTACATATGAAAAGCATACTATAAATGTTGCATTTTAACTAACACTTAACAGTTGCTTTAAACTCAACAATAATTCAGTAACAATACCTTATTATTTCATTGTATACACTTTAAAATCTTTCACGGTACACTAATGAAGAACAGAAAGTTATTTTGCATAAAATACTTTACATCACAATATATATCTGACAGGATTAATTTAAATTTGGTATTAATTGCACAGTATGGAAAGAATTACATTCCTTAAGGAAAAAAAATACTGAAAAACAAAATTCTATAAGACTGCCTTTTAATTCCTTTCTTCATCAATGGGACAACAGCACAGGATGTGCCTTGGACTTCCTAAGAATTCCATTCCTGGCTGTCCTGTTCATGGCTCGACTTTTCCAGTTACTGACATTAATAGTTCTTACTCTAGGCAATCAATCCACCGCAGTTTTGGTCTTCCTCTTTTTCGAGTACCATATGATATGACTACATTTTTGTAATTTGATTGTCATCCAATCTTATCAGGTGTCCTGCTCATTTTAACCTTTGCATTGATATGAATTAAACAACATCTAGTTCCTTAAAAATTTTATGAATTTCTAAATTTGTTCTTCTCCAAATCTTATCACATTTTAAGCCTCCAAAAATTTTTTCTTCAGTAAGTCTTCTAGTCTCGCTCAGTCATTGCTCATGCTTCTGTAGCATATGTGAGAATGGGCCTTATCAATGATTTGAAAATGAGTAGTTTTGTTTTTCTGCTGATGAAATTAGATTTTAAATATTTTTATTAATACAAAAAACAGCTGTTACCAGCAGTGACTCTATTGCGAATGTCTGTGGTTATGTCATTGAGTGTGTTCAATTCAGAGCCTAAATACCTGAAACAATTGACAGCTTCAAATCTGTATTCTTCTATCCTTTTAATTACTAGCAGATAATTTAAATACATTTATTTTTGATGTTACATCAATTTAGATTTCAAGTCACTCTATTATTTAATTTTTTTTTTTACCAAGTGTAGTAGGGAAGATTTACTTCACACACAAAAATGTCAATAAAATATGCACCTAAGCTACTTACAACCTTTAAAAACTTTAAAAGGAAAAGCAAATAATACCTTTGGCTTTCCAGGCTTAGGCTTTGTGGGAGGAGGCACCTTTTGTCTATCAGCATGGTAAGTATGATACATTTCATTTTCAGGCCAATCATCACGATTCCTCATCTCATGACCAAACAATCGATTTTCCACCCATCCTATTGAATGAGGGAAAACTGAATTATGTACATATATAATTTGTGTGGTT
>BMAV01004942.1:444045-512678 GCA_019973955.1 Trichonephila inaurata madagascariensis
AAAAAAATAAGTTAAATGGTTTCTTTTTTCTTTTTTTTTAATTCTATGAATGGACCAAAACCAAACTTTTTAAATACCACTATTCATATATATATACACATACATAAATTTATTAGTAACTATGCATCATACATAATGATAAATCTATAATATTTTCGAATATAAATCACTTACACAAATCACTATAACTTAATACTACAGAAAAACTTTTTAACTTACACCCATTATAGCAGGAATCTCATTAAACAAGTCAAAAACAAGAAATTTTTAATTTACATCAAAATATATATTAAAATACAGCTAAAATATGCTATTAATAAAGCAACATTATAAAGTGTTGGAATATTGAAAAAAAAAGGCACTAAAAGGAAACTAGTTACACAGAATGTCACAGAAGTTATTGTTTGTCTAAATTTTCTCCAAGGAATAAGAAGCTGATATAACAAATGATAAGTAAAACAATATTATTACTTTAAATCATTCTGTTACAACTGTTTAAATATTGTCCCCAAAGGAGAAATAGTCAATAGTTCAAAATGAATTTTCTGACAGCAAGTGTACTAACACTAAAATTATCTCACATAAGTGACAAGTAATCACCACCACATGAATCACTACATGCACATAAAAAGAAAATAATACCCTCTGATTATTTTCAGAATGCTACCAACTCTGATACCACATACATAAATTCCTCAAAACTGTTTATATTTTCACAACAGCAAATTATGTATCTTCCTACATTAAAAAACGCATAAAAGGCTATAAAAACAAGATAATTTAATAAGAAATGCATATTTTAAAAATAGTAAAAACATTGGCATGCCTTAATTGAAGTCAGCTCAAGATTTTAAGCTTTGAAAAAAATCATCCATCTTAATTATGAGTATTTAAGTTGAGAGGGGGAGAAGAGATACTGAAATTCTGTGTCATATGTAGTATATATCAAATGCAGTTGTGTCATATGTAGTATATGACATATGTATGTGTCATATACACTCAAGTTAACTGCTTATATTTAAAGTGAAGCCCATAACTAAATCCAATATAAATTATTACAACACAAGAAAGTCTTCTGGCATGTAAATTTCTATTAAGCAGCATACAGTAAACTGGTCACATAAATATATGCAAGACCAACACATCTAGTAAAGACTGTATAGTATCCTCATCTAGAGTATAGAATTTTGTCACAAATGATATTCATTGGCTTTTATTAAAGAAAAAGAAATGATAATTGTCAGGGAAGGACTACCTTTTTAACCGTATGATTCTAAAATTATGAAATTATGTATTATATAGATTCAAAAACAATTTAAGTTGCATGTCTAGAACACTTATAATAAAATCAAACCGAAATAGATTAACAAAAATGAAATTTTCAGATTGTGGGTAATGAGCTGAAAAAAAAGACCACCTTAAGTTTTAAACAGAATAATTTAAAAACAAATGTGTAAAACACATGTTTTGTTTCTGTGTATGTTATTCAGCTCAGGGTATAGTTACTAAATAAAGAAAATTGATAAGTTTTTCTTAGATGATTTTCAGAACCCCTGGATTTACATACTGTATTTTCCAGTATATAATCCGCGGATTATGTGTTAAAAAAGTTTCAAATTTCGTTGTATTATACGCCACCACGAATTATCTGAGAAAAAACATTTTAGATCAGAAAAGCTAACAATAAAGCTTTGAAAGAAATGCCGTTTATGTTTTATAAAATAAATAATAGATGGCGCTTTCATGTCTCGGCTGACGTATTTCAGTCATAACTAGTTTTTGTTCAATTACATTCAAAAACGAATTCAGTTCCTCAGAAGGAAAAAACAGTTACTAGTTGCTGGCACCATTTCCAATTTTCTCCTGACTAGAGCTATTATGTCCTTTGAAAGTTTTCGTCATGTTGAAGCGAAAGCGTACAAGTTACACTGCAAACTTCAAGTTAAAAGCTATAGAGAAGGCTACCGAAGTCAGACATCAGGAAGCTGCAAGGTTTTTCAATGTTGACGAATCGAATATTCGTTTGTGGAGAAAAAGTAAGACCAACTTCGAAAAATGTGATCGACGTTAAAGAGCTGATCATGGTGGGAAAACCTCACTGGCCAGAATTAGAGGAAGAAATAAATAAATAAATGGATTTTAAAAGAAAGACAATGGGGAAGCAGTCTCGATCTTAACTTTTTTTGCTGTTAACTTGCTAAATTTAAAAAAAAAGATTTTTTCTGCGAGCAATATTTTGTTTCACAACTTATAACATAGATGGTAGTAGCAAAGAATTTTTTTATTTTATTGAGATTATCATAAAAAGTATTATCATACATATTTAAAAAGACGTTTCATAATAAATTTTGTTTTCTGTACAATTTCTTACTTCTATTTTTAATTATATTGTGTATTATTTTATCTTATGTGACACTCATTATCGGCAGTTTATATTTTGGATTATTCGCCATAAAAACTGCCGCAGATTATACAGCGCTCCGGATTATACAATGTTTTTTTTTTTTCCTACTCAAAAAAAGGCTTTGCGGATAATACGCCACTGCGAATTATATACAGGAAAATACGGTAATTCTATACCAGTCTAGCATACAACAGTAATTAAAACTAAACAAACAAAATCAATTATCCTCAAATGACATGTGTATTAACTATAATTCAAATCTCCTTTATTTATAACATCTAATTCATTAATCTTAATACCCCATTTCAAAACGTGTCTCAATTTATCTTTTACTAAAGCATTAAAAACATTATGTTGATAAATTTATTACTAATTCTTTAGACCTTGAATTTTTTATAGATTTATTGGCGATTCCAAGAAATACAAGATCATTAAGTGTTTTCCTGCCTCTTTCTAACCGGGATTAATATTCAATAAACAATTAGGTCATTTCTATAAATAACTAATTAATTCCTTCGTCTAAACACGCGACCGTATTTTTTATTATGCACTTTTCCCTGTTCTTCCTTGTATATAAAAACTTGATATTTTAATAATTCCCTTTCTTGTATTTGGAACTTGTATGAGGAGCATGCTCAAATAAATGATATGATCACGAACAAGCCTCCTTTATTTTTTCAACCACAACTTAATCACCTCTAACCAAATAAAAAAAATTTCATGGGCATATATATATATATATATATATATTAATATAAATCATTTATATATATATACATATAAATAATTTATATGTCTGTGGGGGTATTTCTAAAATTTCATAGTAAAAATGTTGACATATTTAAAAAATTCTATTGGTTATTAAGCAAGAGTTAACATAGCAGGGGAAAAAATATTAAAATTCACAGCTAATTGCCAACTTATTGGGGGAATACACAATGTGAATATATTTTAATGAAATACAGAATTTAACCCTCTAAGCAGTCTGCACGTAAAATTCCGCCATTCCAGAGATGCCTTCAAGCAAGATTCCCAAAAGCGGCCAAGGCGCATTCTTAAAAGTACGGCTCAACCGCTTTTGATAACCCCACCTGAAAGCAAAAAAATATGTGCGGTGCATTTTTGAAGCATCTCCAGAATGGCAAGACTTTAAGTGCAGACCGCTTAGAGGGTTAAAAAAAATTCATACCAAGCATTACAATACCATAAATAAGATATTTTTATCATACAGTAATCACTTATCCTTGTTAAAGCTATCAATTAGCCTCATAATTTGCAAATAAAAAAAGGAAATTTTAATTTTAGAAAAATGTCTCAATCCGAGACCTCCAATATAGCATGAAAAAAAGCGACTCATTCTACTTTTATAATTTTAGATCAGTACAATTTATAATTCTACTTTACCAACAATAAAAGAACCTCTTAATTATACCTTAAACAAGAAAATCATTTCATTAAAAAAAATCAAGTAAAAGAGAAAAATAAGGAAACTTTTTTTTACTAGAAGTGATGAAATTGGACAAATTAGGAAAAAAATTTACATTTTTTAAGAGCTTAAATTTTCATACTAGTTTGAAAATTGCCAATTATTTTCTTGAATTTTCTTTAATACAATAATTTGTTAAAGATAGTTTAAGATGAGAGACTGAAGCCTTTGGGTTATAAATAAAATTTCAAAATAAAACAGGAAGGTACTTTTAGAATTAATGAGAATACGCAATTAACAGTGCTAAGTAAGAATAAACAACAAGCTAAGCATCTATCATGTAAAGCAATTTTTCTAAATTTTTTTAATCTTAAGTCAACAGTTAAGACCAAATATATTTTTTAAAACAGCATTTAAATTATATTGTACTAGCATCAAGTTATCACTATCAGATGTCAAACTACTGAATATACCAAGTAAAAACATGAAATCTAGAAAGATTTAACATTCAGCCTCTCCTTATATCTTCAACATGATCTACAGAAAAAAATCCCATCCAAAACGCATGTACAGCTACTGAAGTTTGTAACTTTATCAAAGTCACAAATGATTAAATTATACTTATAGATTACAATAATGAAATGGAGAGTATAACCTACAAGATTAACAAACAAGATAACTTATTGATATTGTGCTAGGAAAAACTACAATAATTTTTTTTTTTTTAAAAAAAAAAAAAGAGTAATACCAAGTTACTTGAAGTTATGACAATCACATGGTGGACAATTCAAATATCTTTTTTATACATAAATTATCTTACCGAATCCCACAACAAAATGATCAAAGACAAATAGTAATTTATATATATTTATTTAAATTTTTTTTTTATTTATATGGGTAAGAAAACTAACAATTATATATCAAGCTTCAATTTAACTAAAAATTTAAAATGTGACACTTGTTAAAATAATAAATATTTCATGAACTTACATAACAGGGCAATAATGTAAACTTTGATGGTATAATGCTTTTTGAAAAAATTGAATCAAATTGTGACATATTTCAACTACTCTCCTTTTTTCATGATGACAAAAAGAAATTAATGTAAAAAAAATGTAGGATTGAAAATGACCACTTTATTACAAGATATTCGAATTATTTTTTGAAAATGTAACAAAGAAAAAGAGTTTGATGTTGATTCCAAATACAAATATATATATATATATAAAATACCGAGAAAATATAATTTAGTCCCTGCCAAATGATATAAATATGTTTTTAAAAAAACTGTCAAAATTTATTAAAAAGCATTAATGCACAAAGATGTAAATAATAGTTTCACACACAATAAGGACTTTTTAAAAAATAAAAACTACATTTTAGAGAGACGAAATAAAAAAAGAAAATTTCAAAGATTCCCCATTCCAAATATCTTAATAATGTATCTCTTTTACAAGAAAAACAGTAAGTAATATTCCATTTTAAAAAATTTATTGAAAATAACTTCATTTGCAATTCTAATGCAAATGCAATATCCGAGCACAGAAATTACAAAAGAAGTTATGATTGGGTTACGTTATCATGTTATTAGTTTCCAATAGAATATTTTTTTTAAAAAAAAATTATGACTGTAGATACAAAATTATTTAAAATTTCAATATTAATAATTGAAGTCAAAAAGCATAATTTTTAAATTTGTACAACTTTAATAAATACTAAAAAATTCTTTTTGTAGTATAATAAATACAGTCACTCAAAAAAGTATTGGGACACTTGGCATGCATAACTGTAAAGCCATTTATAAAAAAATATTTATCACATTAAAACAAAAACAAAATGATTTAAGAAATATTTTAACATTTGGTGTACAGTATGTAAGGAAAATTTTATTAATATTATAGAATTATAATTTGATCTAGTTTTTCAAATATAATTCAAAGAAACACGGGAGCCAAAGAAGTATAGGAACACTTTTGAAATGAGAAATTTAACAAATATAGAAAATATTAATAGAATTTAATTTCACACCACTGTTTTAGAATAGAAGTTTAAATATAAACGTTACAACAGATAAGATTATTTATAGAAAAAATGGGGAGAAACAAAGATATATTGGTTGGTGCGCGAAATCTCGTAATAAGTCATGGGAAAGAGGGGAAATCAATTTGCTGTATAGGGGAAAAATCTTGAAATTGAGCAAGTCTGTTCTTAACATCATTGACAGGTTCAAAAAAACAAATAGTGTTGAAAACTAGTAATGATCAGCGCATCCAAGGATATTTAATGAACGTGGGTGGCTTATGAGACAAATACACATTAAACCAAGAACTAGAGCAGTAAAAATGACTTTGTAATGTAAAAGTAGGTTCGAGAAATCAGTAAATCCTGAAATTGTCAGAAATGTTTTAAGAAAACATAAGTATCATGGCAGAGTACCTCAAAGTTAGTCCTACATTAGCAAAGCAAATAGAGAAGCTACGTTGGCATTTGCTAAAATGTATGTAAGGCAGCCAAAAGAATATTGGGAAAATGTAATTTTTGTTGATGAAAGCAAAAAAAAAAATTTCGGATTGGATGGCAAGCAAAAAGTTTGGCGGAAATCAAATACAGCAATGGATCTCAAAAATTTATGGCCTAGTGTCAAATATGGAGGGGGTAACCAAATAGTCTGGGGCTGCATGGCAGGCTCTGGTGTCGGGTACTTACATTTTATTGATGGTATAATCCATGAATATGTCTATCTTGACATTCTCAAGTGAAATTTAAGGCAAAGTACGAGCAAGCTGGGAATCTCAGGATATTTTAAATTGTAACAAGATAATGACCCGAAATATACTGCAGATATTTTCAAGTTATGGGGCCTCTACCACTGTCCTAGTGTTATTAATACTCCTGCACAAAGTCCAGACCTTGATCCCATTGAACATGTGTGGGATTATTTGCAGCAAAAACTATATGAGCACCAAATTTCTAACAAGCAGGATTTAAGAAAATATTTGGTCGAAGAGTGGACCAAAATCGATAGATCGTTTTGCAAAAAATTGATCCTATCCATGCCAAATAGACTTCGAGAGGTCATACAAAGCAAGAGCGGCCCAACAAGATATTAATTTCTAAGTTAGAATTGCTTTTCTTAAATTATTGGGAAGTATCCCAATACTTTTTTTGGGCACGTTTTTTAACTAGATTTCTTTTATTTTCAATTTCAACCATAATTGTATAAATGTATCAATTTTTTTCAAATTATTATTATTTGTATTTACCAAAATAACATTTATTTCCTTTTTTAATTTCATTTGTATGTTTAAGTAAAATATTACGATAAAAATCTATGGACTGGTAGTGTGTCCCAATACTTTTTTGATTGACTGTATATACTAAAATACATGATTCACATATAGCTTGTTTTTCCCCTTCCAAAATTACATACAAAATGTATGCACTTAATGTTTGACGGAGAGAAACAAGGGAATCATTATCCAAAAGGCTGATTTAAAGAACAATGATTTTCATAATGAGTAACTAAAAGATGTCCTTGAGAGTGGACTAGTTACATTAGTCCATGCTTAATACTAATTCCAAGGGCAACTTACTATCTCTAATGATCAAATACTTTTTTCTACTTAGTGTTCCAACACATTATTGAACATAGTTTAATAACACCTGCAAAAATGTCCCTGAAGAAAAAATTGCACGAAAACAGTTGCAAGAGAAAATAACAGAAGAAATTAGCATAAAATTATTGAAAAGCAAGAATAAATTATTTAAAGATTAATATATTAATCTTAATTAAGATATAATACATAATAAGATTTGGTATGTCCAGACAATAAATTGGTCTACATCAGTGACCTTCAAACTGTGTTCCACGAGGCATATCCAGGGGTTCCACGAGTCACAATAAAAAGTCGAAAAGAAAGTTTTAAATTTGTATGCAAAATGAATTCATATTCTATATGTATAACCACAAGTATCTAAAACTCATCCCAGTCATTAAAACTGAAAAATTTATTTATAAATTTTAGCTTTATTTTGTAACACTTTAAATTTTTATTATAGTATAAGAAAAGAATATTGAAATATGCGGGGTTTTTTTTATGCTACCAACTAAATTATGAATATTCTATTTGCTATTTTTGGTCCCACAAAAGAATTTTATACTCGTTAGTACAATGTTTTGAAGAACTAGTTTTCTATTGAAAATGCTTTTTTTCATTTGTGGGGGGAAAAAAACATACATCCTTTTTTGTGATGAAACTTGAAATGTACGTGCACTTTTCTCTTATGTTTTGAAGTCATTTAGTCGAGGTAGTATCCCAGGCTTTTGAAAAAATAGTATACTTCTAGAACAACAGCCTATTAAGTTCACAAAGTAAGTCCTTTCTTTTAAATAAATAGTATTTTGATGTATGTAGAAGTTTTAATTTTTTTTTTTTGTGCTCACTCTCCTTTATTTTTAATTCTCACATTTTTATACCTGATGTATAACGCGCACGTGTAAATTTCGATCATATTTTTTGTGTTAAAAGTGCACATTATATGCCGGATTTTACGGTACATAAAAAATACATTAAAATCTTTTAATAGCAAATACAACTTTTTTTGTCTTTTCATAAAGTACCTATAACATGTTAATCTACTTTAATTATTTTCAAATATATTCTTTTAAGTGTGTATATGTGAAATGAGGTTCCCAGGAAAATACCTTGTAATTCTAAGGTTTCCGTAAGCCGAAAAAGTTTGAAGAACAATAGTCTACATCACCAATCTGATCTATTCTCAAACAAAAGAACATTAAGGAGACAAGATGCTTCACAAAGGGAGTAACAGAGATATATACACAATGATTAAAATTTGCAGTCACAATGTTGAAAGGTTGCTTCCCATATGGACACATACAAAAAAAAGGGGGGAATTCGTAGACAAACATAATTTTTGCAAATATTGTTAAAAAACATGCAGAATTATCAATGATCGAAGAAATATTTTAGGGAAGTCAAGACTTGTTCAGCATCTACAACCCAACAAAGCATGATCAAACAGCAAGCTCTGACAGGAAATCTGCACAAAAACTGCACCAGTAACCTAAAGAATATAGTAAATTCTGAGGGTTACCCAGATTGATGGGTTTTTAATAGTGATGAAACAGGTTTTTCAGGGGGGAAATATCAAATTGAACCTATGTAACAGAAGAAATGAAGCATAAAATTATTGAAGAGCAAGAATAAATTATTGAAGAGCTATATCCAGCTACAAGCCATACAAGACTATCTTTGGTGCCAACGTAGAAATGAACCACTACTTATTTACCGTTCAGAAAATCCTTCAGCCTTCAAGAAATGTTAAGTCCAAAAGAGCTGCCTAAATGTGATGTAAGGTGTTTATTAACATCACACTATAAAGCAACAGAAAAGCTATTGGCAACGGAACTCATAATTTTGAACAGTGTCCATGTAACAAGGATGACACCCGAGTTGGCACCCTTCTCTGAACTTCCACACCATATCAATGGGAGAACTTAGAGCTTCAACAGATTTAGCATGCATCAGCCCCTCAACACAGTGGGTCTCCAGCAGCACTAAGGCTCAAACTCATGATACACCGGCATGGCATTTTGTGTGTGTGAATCCTGCTTCAATTGATCAAATATAAATAATTTCAATTTCTTGTTTTCTGTTAATCAAATTTGTAATCATGGTCAGTTCATTCTGTGTGATAGGAAGAAAGATTTTTTTCACACTCCTTAACAGTACATATATAATTTTCTAAACATGAATGTCATACATAAAATCTTTTGAGTACTTTGTTTTGGCATGAAAAAATTATTTCATTTATCTGTTTTGAATGGCAAGTAATGGCACTTCTGGAATAGCTTGTACACACTAAGCAGGATTCCAAGCAATATATTTTGGCCCGTTTTAGTACTAAAATTCAGTAGCATATTATTGATGTATTATCTCTTTAAATCAGATTTCAAAGTATAAAAAACTTGACACAGAAGGATTAAAAGAGACCAGAGAAAAAAAAAGAAATCTACTGCAGGTGAATTTTACCACTACTCAATGCATTTTACAATCCAAATTTCCAACATAGAATCAATAAATCCCCAATAATAGAATAAGAGTAATTCAAACACAACCCAAACCAATTAAGATATTTTAAAAGAAAATTAATATCTGAACAGTGCATCAATAATATCTGAAAACATACATGAATATCAATTTTAAAAAACTCCTGATTATGTATCCTCTGTTTAAGCATAATACTTAAATATTTCCATTCACTTCTCTCGGGCGTTTTAATTCAAGGTTTCATTAAATTAAAAAGACAAAATATAATGGGTTGCTTAAATATGATTAAAAAGATAATTAAAAACTATAAAACTTTTACATTCCTCAAATTAATAAGCTGACAGTCAACCATGAGATAACTAGTAATTTGCATTATTATCTAAAATACCAACTACAAGTTACCTCAAAGTTTATTTGCCATATTTGTGCAGTTACAATGCAATCTGCACTATCAGAGCAAATATGAATTTTGTAATGTCTGTATAGTAAATTATTTGTAAATAATTGCTTTTTACACTAAAATTCTGAAAAGGACAGTGGAAGTCAAAGTGTTAAATCCCCCAAAAGCAATTCAAATAGTGTTACAACTCTTTTTATAATGTTTAGAAAGAATTATCAGGGCCGTGAGTAGCCTAGTGGTTAGAGCATTGGACTCCAGACCAGAAGGCCTGGGTTCGATGCCACCAAATACCGAGTACACACAAGAGTAAGTGCTCGTTAAATCAGTGGGTCTGATAGTCTTGTAGTCAGTCACAGCAGAAACCATGGGTGCAGGGGCTGGAGAATATTTCCCTCCCCTTCAGTTAGTTCCATGCCTAAATTGTGGAGGTGGAGATAGGTGGAGTCATGATCTAATGTAAGGAAGTCCAACCTGTCTCAGGCTCTGGCAACTTTCATTCCTTCCCTATGGGAAGGACATAACAGCAGCAGCAGCAATTATCAATTCAGTGCTAATTATTCAAGCAATATTTAAATTTGTATGGGGAAAAAACATAACAGCTTGTATTACAATTACCTTTATAATGTACAAGTACTCAACATTTAGAATCCTCATGATTAATCCACCAAAATCATGAAGGGGAGACTAATGACTACACTATCCAAAAAAACTCACTATTTAAAAAACATGTTTTGACACAATATACAGTCATTCACTTTCACTATCAATTTACGTTATGGGCTAATGAATTATTCATTTAAAACTTTCATAATAAATTAATCTTATTAAATAGTTTTAAAAGGGCAAAGCATTTTATTTTTCAAAATACATGGCAAATAATTAATTTTTTTTTTCAATTTTAAAGATGTAATGCTTATTATAAACATAGCTGAATTTTAAGGAAAATAAGAAATTACACAAAAACTGCAAAAAGTTGTAGTACAAACGAATTCCACCCTTATTAATACTGATTTATGTTAAAAATAAATAAGAGAAAATTAAAGTATGTTTACTCCCAATGCTATTGAAACTAAATGAAACTAAAAAAAATATTTTCTCATAATATTTATAGGTAGTAAATACCTGTTTCTCGATTAAGAGACTCCGGCGATCCCCCTTCCTCTGCTGCATGTAAAGTAGCAAATTTAATACACTTAAATTTTTAAAAAATCGCTAATTAAAAAAAATTTAAATTTTAAATTTTCCAAAAAAATGTATCAAAAAAAAAGTACACAAAAGGCAAAACTAATCCTGAGAGCTTGAAACATTTTTAAACACTACTTTAATTCAAGGAGGCCCTTTTATTTAACTTTACTTTGAATTATGAATAAATAAGTAATCGCCAAACTGGAATTAACCAAATAGATGAATTCTAACATGAAGTTCAGTAAAAAAATGACTAGATAGTATTATGCAATAAAAAATAAAAAAAAGGTTTAAAAAATGAAGGATACTAAATATACATAAAATTAAATTTTTAGAGGATGATTAGCCTGTATATATGTGTGCAATGATGTGCTTAATACAAATTAGAAAGTTAAAAAGTACCAATAAATTCATTAAATATTTGGTACACACTAATATGACAATGTATTAGAAAAATAAGATATTTTAAATTTGAAATCAGAAATATTTTACCTCTCACTAATAGCCAAAAAAAAAATAAAAATTATACTGAAAGGCAGACAGATAGTATAAATATCACTGGTTTAACCTATTGAATGATTAATTCAAACATAAGAATTTTTATTTCTCTACTTTCAAAATTGATATATTAATATGGATTGCAACATGTATTGTACATGAAATTTTAAACATATCAACAGCTCTCTTTTTTTTAAAGTGAAGCTTAACTTAATTGCTCAGTTAACCTAAAAGTATTTCTTAAAGAGAGGATGAAGGGAAGTAGGAATGGGTTTGTATACTTCAACACAAATTTTAAAAACATTTTACATTTTTCATAACTACAATTACTTAAAAAAATTATAAAATCAAATTTGAACTGAAGATTTAAATCAATATACTGAACTAGAGTAAAAAAAAAGTTTCTCTATTTTGGAACAATGTCAATATAAAGAACAAAATAAATGCATTCAAAAGTGTAATTTGTATGCAAATAATTTCCCTTTGCTTTTTGACAATTCAATTTCCTTGTACAGTCATGCATAAAATTTCCTTTAATACATGAATGTATATATAATTTCAGTTTGAATTAAAAAAAAAATACACATGAATTTTAAAAGATTTTACAAAAAAGTGCAAATTTATGGATTGATAAGTACCTATTTGCAAGAATTATAAAACCAAAAACACAAAGGCAAAAATTTTGCTGCCACACAAATAGAATGCCCTGCTAAAACAAGTTCTATTATTTTACATACTTCAAAAATGAAGATAAGAAAACCCAAAGTTAGGAAAGATAAATTCATAAGACCAGTTTATACACTGATTTAATTCAAAGGTTATTTCAGATTATGCGTTGAACTTAAAATAAAGGAATATCAAATGAACTTGGTGAAGTATGAATTTCCTTAATTCTGATGGGTAAATACCAATGGCTTAGTGAAAAATTATGTGGAAAAAAATTAAAGAAATCAAGAATTTGATTAGAAATTTTTTATACCAATTTAAATATACAGGAAACTTAAATTTCAAAACCCAACTTTTTTTTTGAAAAATGCTAATTTAAAACTTAACACTAAGATAACACATGGATGTTGAGAAATCATGTAAATATAAGATGGGTTAATAAAAAAATGTATTATAAGAATACTAATAAAATATTCAAACAAAGAAATTCTTAAAAGGTGTTTTAAGTTTGAAGCATTCATCCCAATCATTAACAGCAATGATTAAACATTAGAAAAAAATGGGAAGGGGGATGTAAAAGAAATGCCGAGATATATTTTTTAAAATTTCAAGATCGTTTTGGAAGAATAAAAGCCACTGAAAGACTAGAAGAAAGATTATGTCCAAAGAGGGACTAAATGCATAATTAATCCTCCAGTTAATCTAAAATGAAAAAACTTAGAAGATTTTTTCCAAATACTGCAAGATGGTCAACAATTAATTGTATTCCCCAAAAATATCTTTCAACAACAACAAAAAAAGCTGTGAAGACAAATATGAATATATGCCTATTTAAATATCTTCTAACTGTTTAAAAATATTGAATCATAAAAAAAATCCTAATTGGAACTTCAAAAGATCCCAATTTAGTCAAAGAAATTAGAGTATTCAAATTAAAATCAATTATTTTCACAAAATAGATGTTAATGAGAAAAATATAAAGTATTTTCTGAAAGTTTTCTGCTTTCCTTTAAATAAATAATTATAAAAAATTTTATCTTATGCAGTAATAAAAATGGATTCCTAAGAAAAATATAAAAAAGTAGTTAAAAAAGAAGAAACAAGCAAAAGCAAAGGGCACGATTTCTCAAAGTATTCATTTTCAATATATAATTCAATTTAATATCATCACTACCAAAATATTTGCTAACCTCCACATTATATACCAATATAACCCCCCCCCCTTCAGCACCTCATAAAAATCGATATATATATTTGAAAATCAAAGTAAAAAAGCTCAATTTCCTCAATAATTACATTATTCTTGTATTATTATATTATGACTTTTTAAGGTGAGATAAATAAGTGTTCTAAAATTTATATAAACCTTTAAATTCAACAAAAACTTTTTGACAAGTACAATGTAAAACTTTTTGAGAAGTACAATGTACAATGATTTTATTTAAGTGATGCAAGCGAGTTTATATATAACAAGATGCTATGTAAAAAAAAACTTTATAAATTTTAGTTTTTGAACATTGATAAATTTGTATAAGTTACGCAAAAGCTGGCATTTTTGTTCTCAAGAAACTCTCTCAATAAGGAGAAAAAATACTTGAATCTGGTGCAGTGCTTTGAAAGATTAAACTTCATCAAGAAAATAACTCATAAGAACATTAACTCAAAAGAAAAACCAAAAATCATACCTGCCAACTATTAAAAATCACAATGTGTAAAATAGCAGTAATTGACATTTTTGACATTTTAAAAATAATGTAAAGAAAATTTTACAATAGAGATATTTCGATAAGAAAATTATAGAAAACTATATTTTAGTACTGACAAGATTTATAACTCACATACTATATTAAATTTGCTGGGAAAAAGCGCCTACAGTGCTGGCACCAGCAACCATCTAATTTTAGTTTTTATATTAAATTTAAAGGTTCGTATATAGTTAATAACATACAAGAAAGAATTGAATTTACAATAATGATGTTGAATAAAAAAATATAACTAAATAACTTTTACATTATGTTTATAAAAAAATTTTGCATACAGAAGTTAATGACCAAGTTAGCAAAAGATGATGTCGAGACTACAATCAAGCAACAACCATTGATTACATGAATGATTTAAAGTGTTTGAGTTTTCTTTATTGTGCAAAAATTAGGAAGAATTATAGGTAGAACCATTTCATCTTTTAAAGGTAAAGAAACAAATGTAAAGGCTTTTCTGATGACAAACAAATTAAATGACATGAGCACAATACATATCTTTTTATATTTTATTTTTCCCCCCTTGCTCTCTTTAGATAGGTAACTCCATTTCCTCGTATTACTGCAACACTATCTACCATATTTTTTTATTTGATTCATAATGATTTGGCAAATATTTTTTCCAGAAGGATTTCCAATCTAATTTGGAATTGCAAAAAGGCCACTTAAAATTTTTTGGAAGATCAAAGTGATCACAGTGGTATATAATTTGTAGCATCAACTGGCATCAGATGCTAATGTAAAAGGACATTGATTCATGCATTTAATCATATACTTTTTCTAATTAAAAGCTAATTCACTAATCACACATATCTTTTAGTCCTTTTACATGCATACTACTTCATAATATCAGATTTTGGAAATATTTCCATAATGAGGATTTGTGCAATCAGCTGCAGTCAATGATACATTATGATCTACAAAAAAAGATACAAACAATACTTCAGACCTTATAACAATTTACTGAACATTTTCCTTGAAAAGAGCATACCAGTTTTAAGATGCAGCTACTCAATTTCTTATTTTGCGACATACTTTGGAATTTTCTCAAGATGGGCAAAATATTAACCATTGTAAGAAATGCATGTCACCATGACATACATCACAAAATGCATACTTTTTCCTTTTGGGATGGGGTAACTCTATAAAAATTCCTTCTTACAATAATCTTCATAAATTTAAAAGCATATTTTGCCTTTGTTAAACATTATGGAAAAAAGAACAATCGACAAAAACTAATTACTGTCATATGAAATACAAAGATACAAGCACATTCTAAACACAAAATGAGTTGAATTTTAGAAGAATGCTGCAGAGGAAGGAGGAAAATATTAATTCTTTACTTAACAAAACCACTCCTACGAATCAGTTAGGAATCAATAACTAATAAAATATGATATACAGGAGGTGAAAAGCATAAATTTTATGCACAAAGCTTAATAGTTGGCAGGTATGAGCAATATAGGGACATTTCATTCATTGTAATAATAGAAGTACAAAGAAAAAAGTTCCACTTAATTTAAAGTGAAACAATGTAAAATTTTTCCACAAATACTCAATGGTATGTTAACTGAAAAATTAACTGAAACCTACCAATTTGCAATGAATTAAGGTTCAAAATAATAATAAAGAAAAACCATGACAAGCAACGAAATATGGCAATATTAAACTTCCATTTCTATTTAAGATAAACAGAAACCTACTAATTTTAAACAAAGCGCAATACTCTTTAAAGGAAAACAGAGATTACAGAATAAAAGCTTCAAAGTGTCAGCTACATTATAAAAATCTTAATAAAAGTTTATTTACAAAGATGATTTCCTTCATATGCAAAATGAAAGCAACAGAAGTCTGAATATTTAAAAGGCATACATAGTACCAAGTCTTAAAATCTTTGTTAACAAATTATACGTATAACATCACAGAAAAATTTCCTTTATAAACAGACTATTCAAATTATATATATGCCCAGATTATGGAAAGGACATAAAATCACCATAATGCAGGGTAATTGAAAACTACTTCTCTGCAAAATCCAGATAAAAAGGGGGGCCTCTTTAGGAGAAAGGGAAAATAGCATACAAATGTAACAAAAAAAAAGTTGCCCACAAAATAATTATTACATATTTATCTGAATATACCCAGATAATTTAAGAGTATTTTAAGACAGGAGGGTGAAGTTTTTTACTAAAACAGTAACTTAAAATGAATACAAAAAGGGTATGGACAGTAAAAAATAAAAATTACACAGAAAGACTTTAAAATAAATGAAACTAGAAGAAATTACATTTTACAGCACAACATACAAACAAGCATTTCAATGCAAAATGAGAAAGAGAGAACATTTAAATTTTTAAAAACAAAAAAAGGTTCAACATATTATGACACAGATAATAGATAAAGATAAATCTTTCATACACCGTAAACAAAAATCAATGCATAGAAAAAATCCAGCTTTTCAATGACATGGCTATTTATAGTAGAACAATCTTTAAAATGTGTATTCATGTTTTACACAGCACTCCTATAAACCAGATTTTGAAAAGTAAAATCTCGATCATATAAGCAATATTTTTCATAATTCAACAAATCATTAATACAATATTCAAATGAGATGAATTAAATTTGATTTCAATTAATAGGTTTTAGGACAAAAAAATTTTAACAGGAAACAATAGAAAAATGATTTGACATTTATTCTGCCTGTTCATTATAAAAATTAAACCATTTTTTTTAATAATCCAGTTACTCAAATTTTAATTCATATTTTTCAATTGTTTTAATTTAACATCTATTTAATGTAAGAGGTTTAACAATACAAGACAAATGCAGATTTGATAATTGTATTTTTTTCTAATCAACTAATTTGCCAAGATTTAAGAAAGAATTAAATATTAAACTGATGCAAGCAACGTTTTTCATTTCATTATGAATCAGTATCTTATCGAATTGCAATTTTTATCAGAAAATAAAGTTAATTTTAAATTTTAAAACTGGTTAAAAATTTAACATAAATTTGTTTAATTATTTAAAAATTTTGATCAATTTTAATTTTAGTTTATGGAAGTGCTACTGAGTATAAAACATGTTCTAATAATTAAATTAGAGCATGAGTTTAAATTATGAGAGACACAGAAAATAGTATAAGAGGAATGTTTACTTATAAACAATTTGCAAAAAAATATGCAAGAAATGAAGTTATCAAAATATTTTTAAGAGTGTATTAATCTTATACTGCCTTTCATTTTAAGTGGGCATTTACATGCAGAGGACAAATTCTCAGCAAATTTTAATTTCATTTAAAATCAACTTTAAAAAGAAAACATTTCCAACTGTTCTACTCACAAAATTATTTTAATGAAGTAAAGCATGCATAACATAGGTAAAATGAAGGATAAAGCAAGATGTTTCAGCATTTTAGTATAACCAAAACTAAATAACCACAGGTTTCCAAAATAGAGAAAAAGAAAAAAAAGTACCAAAAAAAAGGAGGGATGGGAAGGGAGAGAAGCATTGCATAAGATCAAGCACATTTTCACATGACATACATATATACAAAACTCATGAAAGAAAACATATAAGGAAAGATAAAGAAAGTATAGGAATGATAAAGAGTGGGTAGAGTACCCTCATCCAAGCTTGTTCGAGAAGTATGGTGACCAGCAGTTAAAGATCCCTTCTTCATTCGCGAAGGGGGTAAATCTGGTGGTGCAGGTTCAGGCGGCGGCGGATAGGCCCCATACCCTATATAGTAGCATAATACAAGTTGGAGGAAGAATAACATATTTCTCCTTTTTTTCACTACTAACAATTGCAAGAAAAAAGCTCCAAAATAACTCTGAGAAACTTTACAAATCTTTCATATAAAATAAATAAAAGTTACTTATCAAGCGTGACAAAAAAAAAATAAATTCTATAAGAACCAAATAAATATCCTTCCCAACAATTAAATATTATCTTATCATAAAAACTTTGCCAAATTCATAATAGAAGAATAAAAAAATATAACTTTGACCTGTTTTAAGCAATAACTTGCATACATTCAAAATATTTATACAGCATTTAGAGAAGAAATGCAGAAATTTTTCAATTTAAAATTTAAGAGTTGCAACAAATAATTTTATAACAGTAATTAAAGTTTTTAAAATCATTTGAACAAAGTAAAAATCTAAATTATTGTATCTTTTTTTAATTAACATATATGGTGATAATCTTTAAATGTTTTATGAATATTTTTTTAGTGATGTACATTACACTAACTCTCTTTTTACACAGTTATGAATAACACACTCCAAGAAAAGGCTGTTCATACATAGATGATTTCTTCTAAACATAACTTAAGAACGTTCATTATTATAATTAACACTGATTGGTTTTGAGGATGTGTAAAACGAAGACAGCAAAGAATTGATTATTTGATTAAACTAATAACAAATCAACAAAATATTAACGACCATACTAACAAGGATAAAGGTGAAATTCACATCAATCCAATTGCTAAATTAATTTCAGACAGTCTTAAATGTGAACAAGCCTGTAAAATCATTTTAACCCTTTATCTACCGCATTATGATTTACTGCAGTTTTTTTCATGCGATATTTTTTTTTTGAATCACTACATTGAAAATTAAGGGATATACATAAAAAAAAATAATCAGTTTTTGGAAATTTAATTCATTAGAGCTATATAATTAATAAGATAATAGACTGTAAAATTAATTATATACACTGTTCACTTAAAATAAGTAGTCACATCGTTTTCTAACGTCTTCATTAACATACAAAAAAAATAAGACACCTTTTGACTAATTTTTTGGAACAAAAATGCCAATCTTTGCAATCCGCTGAAAACGCCATCAGCGTAAAACGCAATATTTATTATAAAACTATTTGTCTTCCCCGCTAAAATACTCATCATAGAAACCGTGCTGCCATGTCTTGAAAAAGTGGATTTCAAAGAATATCCCTGCTAAGTATCGTCAGAGTATTCGTAAAAATGGCTACTCTATGTAATTTTAAAGTAAGTGGTACTTATAAGTACCGTCGGTAGATAAAGGGTTAAACACTGAACCAAATATAGGATATGTTCTAAAACTAAATGTGATCCACAGACCTTCTTAGTAATGTTGCAGTTATATAAAGAACTTTATAACTAAAAGCAAAATAGTAAATAAAATAATGTTATTACCACAAAACATTTAATATATTCCAAATGTAATTATCAAACAAAAAAACCCTATGGAATTCAAATATAACAGATATGGTGGATTTTTCTGGTGAGGACAGCAATTTTGATTCATCTTGCAAGGAGCAAATGTGTTTATTATCAACTAGTAGCGAAAAATAGTTGAATAACATTCTTAATATTTTTAATTTGAAATATTAACTTCAGTTCTGTAATTTTTGCATGTGTTCCTAACAATGTTTTAATTCTTTACTAAATGATGAAAGAATTTAAACATTAATGTTAAGCATAGAAATGTAAAAAATATTTTTAAATAAAGTTCAGTTTTCACCACTTACTTTAAATGATCTTTCAAATTAAAGAAAATTCAATCATATGGTTTTTTGAATAACCTGAAAATCATCTCATTTATTGCTGTACAAATTGTACCTTTTATAGCAAAATTTTCAAAAATGCTTCTACTATGTAAAAAAAGAGTTAGGAGTATATAACACACACTTCAATAATTGTTTCCCAATCATTTAATCCAATTGCACACAAAAAAAATGAAGTTAAATTTTTTTTTAATTGAAAAGTATTTTACACATTTAAAAAACTATTTGTTTTTTTTAAGTGCAAGCTACACTTAGTAAAATTATGTATACCTTAATTCATAAAATATTAATCTACAACAAAGTTATAAAAAAATTCTTAAATTTAAACAAATTGTCATGATTATTTAACAAAAAAAGGGGAGGGAGAAGAAACCTTCCAATCAAAAAGCTTGCTCTAAAATAAGTAATTAAGAGCCAAAATATGTAACAAAATAAAATATCCAAAAATTATTAAGTGTGAATGGACTTAATAAAGTTATATATAGCAGAAAAAGTTGAATATAATCTAAATCCAAAATAAACAGAATACTCAAACAAAATGTTTTGATATACTGATATGTTTTAATTTAAAAATAAAACAATTCCTTAACTCAAGCAGAGTTAACAATGTAAAGGTAATCAATTCCAGAAATAAGAACAGAGAAAAATCGTACATACCATAAAAATACTGAATCACTACTTTTTTTAAAAAATTTACAGATCACTGAATTCTCTTAATGCAATGTCTGACTTCTTAAACAGAATATAATATGTAGACTTCACTGGTAAAGTTAAAAAAAAAAAATTTGCCACAGTACATGCAAGTATATCCAATCGTATCAACTTATAAAAAATACAACTAATAAATTCATTGCAATAGAAAAATTCAGATATTTTTCAATGATAAAGATTTTTCTTCAAAAATATCTAAAAACTCTATATTGTTTTCAAATTATTAACCTTCTACTTAAATTGGAGGAGAAAATGTCCAGAATGTTTTATTAGGAATAAAATAAAGATACTTCAGTCTCTGAAATAATCTGAAGATGTTAACAAAAATAATATAAACCCATTAGTAAATCCAATGAATTACATTAATTTAATTGATCCAATAACTTATTTCTAATATCACAAATTCAGTGATTGTTTTTTCTTTTCTTAATATTAAAAGAGAATTAATAATAAAAGATATATATAATTAATTTTTAATAACTATATGGAAAATGATACCTTTTATTTAATGTTGCAACTAGAAAGTATTCTAAAATCAATATCTAAAATTATTACACAATTACATCACATATGCAAAATTTTAAGCATAAACTCAATGTTACAATTAGGAGACACTCAGCACTTACACATAGTTGTGCATTACACTAATACTCGAAAGAGTATTCAAATATGCAAACATAATATAGTAACTTGTACACTTCTATAAAATGCTGAAAATTGAAGTAAATAAAATATGATTTAAGAAATATGAGGGAAAACTTGTTTTTTTTTATTAAAAAAAAGCTTAATTTTTTGCAAAACAAATTAAATACACTTTGCTGTAATATCTGAACATAATAAACACATAAAATCTTATCTTTCCAAAAATTTCGTTGTATTATCTTTTAACTAATTAACTGACATAATTATTTTAAGCCATTATTAACTAAAATAAACACTGTACTTCACCATATTTTGAGAAAATAAATTATAAAACGCAGGTAAATTATTTATACCATATAATAAATCATACTGAATTTTTTAAAAAGTATGTCTTAAAAGCCGATAATAGATTAACATTAATTATGAAATATCACAAAATAAAAAGTCTAAATGTATGCACAAGCACTTATGCATAAATTACAAATTTGTCTTCAAGATATTACATTGCAAATAACCAGAGAGGAGGATACAATTTCAAAGCAGAAAAAGAAACCAATAAAAATAATCAAATGAAAGAAAGAAAGATGAAAAAAAATGAATCAAACAAATAACATCAAAAGTGTGACAAAAACTTAACCTATTATCTGATATCAAATCTTTTAAGGTGACCAATATATAACTTTTCACAAATGTTAAAGAAAGAAAATTCTGTAATTACAATGAGAGATTTTAAAAAATTACAGCAACAAAAAATAAAAAAATATCTCCAAAAAAATGTAAAACAGCAATATTTAATACATCATTCCTTACAGTTTCAGTAATTTAAATCACAGCATAGACTAGCAAATTAAAATCGACTGCTAAAGGGTAGAATACTACTAAATGCAATGCAAAGTTTATTTTAGTAAAAATTTTTCCAATTCATGCAAAATTAAACAATTCATTACATGAATTATAATAAGTTTGAAAAGGGAAATTTATTACTCTTATCATTTTTCTTCGATAAAATTAAAACCTTTTCTTACTTGTCTCAGTATTTTTTAATTAAATAAATTGTAATGATAGATGCTTTTGCCACACGTTAGATAAGATAAATCAAAGATAACAGAAATAATAAAAAACTCGAGCACATGCAAACAAAACTTGAAAGTGGGGAAAAAGTAATTGAAAATGTAATGAAAAAAAAATCACTCCTTCCTTCAAATAAAATCATGCACTATGCACAAGCAAGATCATGTTATATGATTCTTAAATCAAGGATGTAAAAATGATAGTAATCACCACTAAGCCCAGAAGATATAGTATCATCATCATCAGTTATGCTATCAGAGCCATCTAAGTCATCAGGTATTCTTGAACCTTGGCCAGAACTAGTATGGCTAAGACTAGGTGCTGATGGCGTAGAAGGCATTCCTATGCCACAAGATTTCAAGCTGTTGGATTTTTTCAATTCATAAGATGGAAAAGGTAAAGCACGTTCTGGAGCTGGAGGTCTTCTTCGACCAGTAGCATATAAAGATGAAGGCAAAGGTAATGGGTGAGGGGGTAGACGAGGAGAATAATGAACCTGGCTATGATAAGAAGGGGGAGGAGATGCATTGCCAGTGAAAGTATCAAGTGTAGGAGGAGGATAAGCAAGATCAATGCCAGAATTAGGATCTCTTTCATGACGAGAAGGAGGCAATGGTGGAGGAGGACCATTGTTGTCACGAGATTTCATAGAAACTGAACGATCCAGAGATTCAGTACTTGGGAATGATTGCCGATATAATTCTGTAAAAAAAACATAGGTAAAAAAATAGAAAAGACAAAAACTCGAGGAGATACACTATGAAATGGTCATTCAGGCTCCATAACATAATTTCATTTCGTATAAACAACTAATAACAAAGAAATTAATCTTAACTTATAAAATATCTAGCAAACAAAATTTCTTACTTTGATATATGGCTAAACAATTCACTGAAAGTCTTACAATTATGTAAGCATTTTAATTCAAAAAATTTAAAAAGACCTCTCCCAATAAATTATGTCAATTGTTCGTACTATGTATAATTAGAATGTGTAACTAAGACAACTGTGTCTTTCCAAAAGTAAGACCTATTAAAAAAAACTAAGCCCATTCATGATTGCTCAGGGTGCTCACAATACAAGGCCTATCACTAAAACAAGCCTCAATTAAGATTGTCAGCCAAAAAGCTACTAGACATTGCTAAAAGATCAATCTAAGTTTAGGTAAATCACAAAGGCACATTAACAAAATATACAAGTATAACTAATGGATCTGGCTGTGACTAATTGGTAACTTTGATATTCAATATGTGTCCAAAAGTACAATATGTACTTGAAATAAATTCAATGGGTACTCCTGAGTGATTCCTTCAAGTAAAAGAATAGAAATTATTTAGTTGTTTAGTTGTTGCTGATATTCAAGCATTCACTCTTGCAATAACACAACAAATTACGTCCTTCAGCATTGTGAAGTTTGATACACAATTACGTTTCAGAAGACAACATTACTTTATTTGAATAAATGTAAAAATGCATATTTGTGATTTTAAAACATGAATTAAATTAAAAAAAGAAACATTGTGCATGAAATTAAGACATCCATTGAAAATAAATTCTTAAGTATCTCATTTGAAAAGAAAATTAATATAAAACTAGATCTTATTACAGAAACACAATAGTTAATGTTTTAAAAGTTAAGTAAATGCAGAATTACAAAAAAAAAAAAAAAAAAATTAAATATTTTCGAAAAACAAGCCATCTTAAAACTTTAATTTAAAAATCAACAACATATTTATCATAAGTTTTTGAAGAGACTGAGACATAGTTTTATGAATGTCACATTTCAAAGCAACACAAGGACTTTAGGCAACAGACTTCATAATTTTAAATCATGGTCAAGTGGTGATTGCAACACCTGACCTGGGACTCCCTATCTTATTTCTACAACATGCCGATAGGAGTAAGAAAAAAAAACAAGAATTACATTTAGTTGGATTGACATCTATAAAAGAAATACCAGGCACAAACATGACTTTGAACATCAATCAGTTAACATAGGTTAAGAAAATTTTTTAAAAATTTGTATAATATTTTTCAATCAAAGTTTTGTTTCACTTTTTCAAATGAGTGAAAAATTAAATGTTAAAGATTAAAAAATGATGAAATTCTTATACAAAGAAAGGAAGACTATTTGTATGAAAACATCTAACTTTATAAAGTGAGTGAGTGATTGAATATTAACGTCGCACTGTTCAGCTACACGAGGGCTTTTGGCGACGGACCACGTAATTTTGAACCATGATCAAGTGACGTGGACGACACCTGAGCAGGCACCCCCACTCTTAACTACCACACCACACCAACGGGAGGACGTTTCAGCTCTCGACAGATTTTAACGTGCATCGCTGCCCTACACGGCGGGTCTTTAGTGGTACGGGGCTCGAACTCGTGTCAAGGCATGCCACGATCCGATACCTATACCACTCGGCTACCGCAGCCACTCTAACTTTATAAAAGAATAGAACCTAAAAACATCTAAAAAAGTTTCCACTTTTAATCTTTTTTGTTTAAGATTAAAAATGAAAACATGTGGAGATGCAGTATTCTATCAATAGGTAGCCTTTTAAACACAAAGTGATCATATTAAATTTATACCATAATTTAATATCTTATCCAAACAAATTTCTGTATATAGACTGTGAAAAACATCAACAGTAGAAATTCTTATTTCATTTGCTCAAATATTTGGCATGTTCGACTCATTATTTGAAAAATAAAATTAAAATATGCAAAAGTTACTTTGAAACACACTCATCACAGGGAAAAACAGGTAAAAATAAGTAGGATTAAAAAACGGGAGAAAACAATTAAGCATACTTTAGATACATAATTGGAGCAAGTAACACAAAATGTTGCATTTTATCGTCAGATTATGAATTTTTATTAAATAGAATGCTTGTGAAAAAAGCAACTTGAACAATTTAAAACCTCCACAAAATAATATTTAAGTGAAAAACACTGTCAGAATTCACCCAAATAAATTGTGGTTTAACAAAAAAAAAGAAAATCTATAATATTATTTAACTCTTCAAGGTGCAATTAATATGCTTGATGGTACACAACCTCATGAATAAAGGTCAAAATCTACCTTAATTCTATTTTGGAAATCATTAATGCACGAATCTCAACATGCACACATATTGCAAATATAAGAAATACATAAAATATGAATATGCTGAAAATGTTGAAAAAGCATATTCATGGTCATAAGAATTAAAAGTTATGAAATTATTAAAAAGTTGATATGATAACATGTCTTCATATATTTTTCGGGGCGGGGGGGGGGGGTAGATTCTTGGAACAAACTGTTATCAAATGACAACAAATTATTAAATTTAACAAAAATTAAATTCCTCCTTTCCCCATTCATGCTGCACAAAATCATTTTACAAACCACCTATCATAAGTTCAATCAACTGTAGTTAAACAATTGACTTAACAGCAGTCTTTGAATTCTTCCAAATCAAATAGACACAATGTAAGTTCATCCATAGATTCACCACCTACACATTCTGATTATTTAGTCACAATTTACTTTTTTTATATGTACACAATAGAAGGAAAATATGATACCCCCACCACCACTTCAAATACGAATTTTTTCAAGGAGAGCAATTATGATTTTTCACTTGGAACAGATGCTATTTTTTCCCCTTTAACTTACAATGCATAAAATTATTTAATTTTCTAGGAAATATTTCATTTCCCCTCCTCTTAAAAACACATTACAGTTTTTAGAAATTCAAATAATATAAGGATACACATAAAACTGGAGTTTTCTGTTCAATATTACCACCACTTAACTAATGAATTTATTGTGCTTAAGACTTAATTAACACAAATATATTACAGTAAATGTATTCATAAAAGTAAAGAACATATACCAACTAAATTAAATACATATGAAGGGCTTTATATGTAACAAGAATTTTTTTTTTCTACAACAATTAAAGTTGTAACTTTACTAGCCAAATGAGTGGTTATAGAAATGAAGTGCTAACTGAAAAATCAGCCCTAATTCCTGAATGTTGTAAAAACTTCATTCAACAATTAGCTACCTCTACCTATGAATTAAAAATATTACTATGAATTCAAATTATGAACAATGTTTAAAAAAAGCAATGAATAAATAATAACTGAAAAATATAAAGAAAGAATACACCTGTCAACCAAAGGTTAAAAATTACATTAATAATGAGTAAAGAATAAATCAAAAATACTCAGGGAACTTTTTAGTTTACTAAAAACTACATTATTTTCCCCTTGTAAATAATTTGTTTTGTTCTTTATTAAATTAAAGAATAACATTTCATAATTTGAACTGAATTCTAAATAAGGATTGCAAAATTTATTGTTACCTGCTTGCAGACTTCTTCTGTTTTTAATCTGACTTGGTTTTACCAAATGTTCCCCATTTTCTTGGTTAAAAACACTAGCATACAGATCACTATCATCACTTGGACTTAAAGGAGGACCATCAATAAAACCAGTAGGGGAAATGGAACCATCATCTGGTCCATGACCACTTTCTACTGGAAGTTGTTCATAAAGACCTTCAGAGTCTCCACTGTCAAAAAATTAATAAAATGCAATCAACTGTTTATCTAAAACCTTACATTTATAAAACAATTATTGAAAGATGAATTTAATTTAAATTAAAATTGTTATAAAAAACAATAAAAATAGGGAGAAAGTACAATACACACAAATGGTACACCTCAGTTCACACGAAACTTTATCACCAACAATTATTATACAGCTACATTAATTCATTCTGTGTTTCTATAAACTTTTAACATGCTAATATCAGATGAAAGATAACTCATACACTGGTCTTTTTAAAATCTAAAGAATAAAATTCCTTATCCAATCAAGTATTTTTATAAAATTCTCTAGTAAGCTGCATTAAGTTAACTTTGTATGCATCTTCACAACTTCTAAAATGGTTCAATGACAAAAAAGGTTTTTTTAATAAATATTTTTAACTGATTTATGCATATGCATCATCAGATGACTAAATTCTCCCGATGTAAGAATTACAAGCCTTCCTTTGTATGAAATAAATTCAAATACAAAAGAAAATTGCAAATAATACAGAAATATAATCAACTGTATTATGCATCGTGCTGGAAAGAAAAAATATGCTGAAAAATTATCAATTGCATTACACTTCATATTGAGGGGGAAAAAACTGTATCTGCCAAAATGTGTTTATGTCTGCCAAACTCAAATGAAAGCCATTTTATATAATTTAATAATATAAAGTATAATTGAAGATCAAAGTGCATGTCCATTCAAATTCACGCATGAAAGCATTGCAAGCTGTGTGGCAGTTTCTTACATTAATAATTTTGCATTCAATAAAAATGTTTCATTTAAAACTGTTCAATTTAACTTGTAAAATGTTAACAGTGTGTGTAAGTAATGATTACAACATTACAATAATTTGATTCTGATAACTTTGCTAACAAAGTTAATTTATGTTTTTCTTTGACTTCCCTATTTTAATCTAAAAAAGCAGAAAGAGAACTGTATCCAATTCACACAAAAATATTTAAAACTTTAAATTTGTTAACATTTAAAAAAATGTATGCTTGATATGTATCTTACCCATCCTCTAAGGATCCACTTCTTATGTGATATGACTCCTGCCTTGATGGTACAGGAGGTGGCACTGGAGTACGACTACCAATTGAATAATCTGAATCTTCAAGACTGAAAGCCTTTTCAATCTGTGGTTTTCTTTCCCACACTTCTTTGAAAAAAGGTGTGTAGAATGCAGCTAATAAAAAATCATTAAATATTAAAACACATGGCTTAAAAAGTACATTAGAATTATAAAACCTATTAAGAAAAATGATAGAAACTAGTCATAAATATGAAATACAATGCTGAAAATCATTAAAACATTTATAATCAACTATAAATTGAGAATATCCAAGAGACATTACATAAAGAAAAAAAAATAGTTGACAGTTGAATATTAAACAGTTCATTTGTAATTAGAATTGATGAATTAAATTAAGCCTCAAAATAGTAATTACAGTCAAACCTCTATATAATGAACCTCCATATTCCGAATTTTTCTATATAGCAAACTTTTTCCTGGAAACTTGAACATTTCACGATTTTCTTTGTAAAATAATATCTATAGCAAAGTGCATTTTCTATATAACGAACTTTTTCTTTTGTGATTCAATATTTGTTCGCCCTTTTTTAAAAGTATTTCTGAAAAAAATTTCAAGTTATTCTCCCTTTAACACATTTTATGGTGGTCATAAATCTTGAACTGGTTTTATTAGATCCTAACTCACTGAGAGCAATAGAGTTCTGGACATTTCATCCAAGAAGTGCAACCTTCAACCCCACAATTGGCCAGTTCACTAGAAACATTTTTGATATCCTCTTTCACCCTCAGTGGAGTAGTACTGTGTTCTAATTATAAAAAAAAAATTTTAATATTACTTGTATGCTTTAAATTATAAAATGTCTTTAAAATTTTTTTCTTAATATTGAAAATACAGTGAATTTTTCAACATTCTCTTTTCTTGTTTTGCTTGCAGTTTTTCTTTCTTTTTAGATGTGTAAAATATATAAAATAAACATACATTAACTTTACAAAAAGGTGTGAATAACTACTTTTTTTAATATACAGTGTTTATGAATTTAAATTTTTGTTTTATGTGGTTTATAAAGTATATTAAAAGATGAACCTCTGTATAACGAATTTTCCATATAACGAAATTTTTCTGGCATTTAGCGCCTTCCTTATATAGAGGTCCGACTGTATTTAAAATTTAAACAACATTTCAATTCAGAAAAGGGATAAAAGAATGAAAAGTCATATGCATATGCTTGCAGATAAAAACTGCATTACAACAAAAAAATTAATGTTTTAAAAAATAAGCTTTAAAAACAGGGGAAGATAAATATTATTCAAAGTTCTTATTGATGACAGAATCACATTTAAAACAGGGATGAACCAACTATAAACCCCCAGGCCAGATGAAGGCTACCTAGAAGTTCTTATAAAATCCACCAGATTTTAAAAAATACAAATACATTTTCAACTTAAATGTTCAGAAAATCTATATGGACGTACACAATTTCTTGCAAGAAAGATAATTTCAATAGAAACTGGAATATTTTTTTTCATGCAAAATATAATAATTGAGATTGATTTTTACACATTTAGTATGCAGCAAAAATGAACTTCACTCTAATAAATGAATGTGAAATCATTATATGCTCTTTTAAGTTTCAAAAAAATTGAAATAAGAAATGCAGAATAAAAACATTTATCGTAATATATATATTAGTCTTTCTTTTTCTAATAATCTTCAAAATGTAAGTTTTTGGCCCTGCAAAAAACTTTCATTTTGCTGGTCTATTTTTAAAAAAGTTTGCTCATCACTTATTTCGAACAGGAAGCATATGTAAGCTGATAGTTTACACTGTTCTGCCAACAGAAAGCCATGCAAAAAATTCAAACAAGCAAATTCTACAAGGCTAAGAATGTGTGCAAAATTACCACCCATTACTTCCTTTTAATTGAGTAGAAATAAAGTGAGATTTAACATTTCTAAGCAATAACGGCAGAAAAAAGATAACCAAGAAACATGATTTGCCAAAAATGAAAGAAGCAAATTATTGACCAATATCAAAAGCAGAAATCCTGTAAAGTGATTACTGAAACTAAAACATTGGTTTGCACACTATTCAGTGTATTATTAACCCCTCACATGCAGAATCCCCAGTGCAACCATTTTTCAAACAGGTGCACATAAATATGCTGTGTAGGGGGGGGGGATTAATGAGTAAATCGTTCAATGAAATAAATAAATCCCTCGCAAACACTCGATTATTTTATTGGATTCCAAAGCCCTGGCAATAGCTTTACTAATAGCAATGCAATGCAAAGGATTGAACTTAAAGAGTATATATACACTTGCAGTGGTTGAGGGGTTAATTGCAATCAATCTGAAAGATATCAAAGAGCCAACTGCTCGGCAAATATGTGGTGGATAATTAATACTAAGCAATAATGATTGAAGATTAAGTAAAATTGTCAAAATCCAGCCTAAGAGAAAACAAACATCTTGAATGTGGAAAGCTTAATCATTTCCACATGTACAATGAGATAACAGTTAGCTCAAGGAGAAAATTCAAAGAAATAGTTAAAAGTTGTAGTAAAACAAGACTCTAGTTGTTTAAACTTAATGAAAAATTAGACTGCAATTTACCAAGGAGACTGAACCACTATTCAAACAAAAAAAATGTCAGACGAGTCCAGACTTTTTCTCTTCTAACACGAAGGTTACATCAGGATTAGAAGAGAAATACATGACAAGCATTAGACCCATAGCATACAATTCACTTCATACAAGTCCTTGTTATTTATAATCTGAAGATGCTTCTGCTGACATACTTAGTTCAACAACAATATGCCACAGAAAAATGAAATCTCCCAAGTGTGTAAGCATATTGAGCAACCATCTTATTCCTTGAATTGATTACTCCTTTTCTGAAGGCAATGATATTTTTCAAGACTGCAATAATGCTAGAGTTCAAACAAGTTTGTATTGTAAAAAGTGGGTTCCAAGAAAGTGATGGTTCTTTCACACTTGATATGACCTCTATAGTCTTAAACTTAGTCTCATTAAGAATTTCCAGGATGTACTTGAGAGGGTATTAAGGAATAATACAAATCTCCCATTATCCATTAAAGATATCAGCGAAAAATTTATACTATAATGGTCAAAAATGTCAAGATACTACTGAGTCCCTCCTATGATAAATGTTTACTGTGATTCATGTATAATGGTGATTCAATGAAATATTCAAGTTTGCAAATTATTTTGCCTAGCTAAGAACACACAGTGCAATTGCCTAACTTGTATACCATCTAAATATAAGGACTTTGTTAATGCCCATATTAAAATTTAATTCTTCATGTAGGTATTTGCTTTGTAACCCATTCACTAAGGATGAATAACTTCTTAATAATTGTTTTCAAAATTTAATATCTTCAACTGTACAAACTAAAAACTGTTGCCTACACTAAATGTTACAACTGTAACCCTATCTATGTTTGATGCAACTTCATTTTACACAAGATTTTTGTTGAAAAAGTTTCAATTTTTAGAAGCCCTATTTTAGGTTCTAAAAAAAATTCAAATGAACTGATGTTTATTAAAAGATTTATATTGTATGCAATCCACATCATTAGCATACACAGACTTAAAAGAAACCATAAATTGTTTGATATTCCACTCAACAATTTCTAGGCGGATTGAAATCCAACTATGTAACTTTGTAATAATGCTGTAAATTTACAGCTTGCCTTATTGAGATTTCATTGCAGTAAATATGTATATAACAATTGCTGATCATAATTTTAAATTCCAAGCATAAGGATAATAACACTAAAAAATTGCAAACGCAGCTAAAAGATTTCAATCATAAAAATTAAACCATCAAATAGATAATATATGATCTCATTAATAAAACTTTGTGTTTGAAACAAACTTAATGTTTCATATTTATAGTCACACTTTCGTTTGAATGAAGACTTGACTTTGATTTTGTTTCCAAGTGACCTACAATGGTGAAAACAATTACAGGAAGGAACGGGTTTTATTTTTTTAAAGGAATGAAATATTTAATGCCTATACGCAAATCAGGTATCAGGTGATAGCTAAGCTTTTCGACATCTCTGCCACACAATGACCTGTGGCAGGAAGGAAGTGGCGCCGTGATCGACTTTGGGTAGAAGTACCTTATTTACTCGCAAAAGCTTGTATCATGAGAACATTTTAAAATATCGTTAGCTTAGAGCAACTCTTGTATTTTGAATTTCTTTGCTTGCCCATCATTAACATGGTCAATCTTCAACGTTTAGATGATGCCACAGGATGATGGATAGTTGGAATACTCGAGGTGAGCAAATCACAAGCTACCTGTTGTTGGGATCTTAGGTGTTTCGAGAAATGTGGTGTCCACTCTGTGAAAACAGTTCACAGAACAGTGGCCCACCGACCTGCCCAAAGCCGCAAAAGGACAACAACGCCAATTCAAGACCATTTTTTGAGACTTCTAGCTAAAACGAGATTGGTCTGTGACAGCGACATAACTGTCTGGCAACCTGTAACAATAGGAACATCCTTTTCACAGATAACAGTCACACAGACTTAATGCAGGTGGCCTGTAAGCAGGGACCCTGTAGTTTGCTTCCTTTAGACTATGAAAAAATAAAATAACCATCTAGCATGTGGCCAAGAAAACCTATCTTGAACGGAGGAATAGGGGGTGCGTTCTCTTTTGTCATGAGTCGTGGTTTAGTCTGGATAGTGACTCAAGAGACGTATTCTCATTTGGAGAGAGTCCGGGGGTGGGAGTCGATATCGGCCCTCGTAACATTGTCGAAAAGGCCCATAATGGTAGAGGTAGTATGATGGCTTAAACAAACATCAAGGGATTGCGGCATACCTACCTTCATATATTCTATAGAGGTAATCTAAGAGGTCAGTGGTACAGGGACAAGATCCTTGATCTTTATGAATGTTAATGTATGTTCACACAGAGTTCAGATGATAGATGAATACTTAATAGCAGCTCGAAGACCAGCTCCAATGATCATCAATAAGCTCAAAAGTACCTTGAAGTAAGAGTGGGTGCGGTTGCCACAGGGGTTGATAAGGACCCTGGTAAACAGTATAAAACACAGATGTGAGAGTTGTGGGAGACGATCACATACCCTATTTGAAATGTTTTTCTGACTTACAGAGTGTCAGTCAGCTGCTGTGCTGGACAAGTCAGCTTCCTTATTTAGGGTGCAGGTTGTGCCCATTTTTGTTTTCCCACATATTGGTCTTAAATTGAATGAGATTTTGACCAGCTTGGGTTTTATTTGCTTTTATTGTTTTCTTTTTAATACAAAAAAATCGTTTGTCCCGTCAATAGTTTTCACCAGTGTATTTACTTTTAAGTTTTCTTTTAACCATACCAAAAAAAAAAAAAAAAAATTTAAAAAAACTAAACTGCAAAAAAAAAAAAAAAAAAAGAAAGCTAAGAAATGTTTACTTCCTTCATAATGGTAAAGAAAAAATTACATGGCAAAAAATATAACAGCAAAATAAAGACTTCTTTAAAGAAAAACAAAGATTGTTTTTTTTTTTTTAATTCTTGTAAAAGGATAGGTACTTTTTTGTTGGCTTGTTGAGCTAGAAGTCATGAAGTGAGCTTGCAATTTATCTGCAACAGCATTTCCTTCCGTAATTAATTGGTGAGACAGATCGCTAGAGAAAAAGGCATTAGCACTTCCTGTTTCAGTGACAGCTAAAATCTGTATTGGAATGTTTGGTATATTCATGGAAAATGCACTGTAAAAGAATTTTAAAACAGCATATTAAGTATAAAGCATAACATATTTCAAAACAATGTACAAAATGTAAAACAAAAGAATAACTTAAGAAATATAAGTGCAGCAGAATTAGTAAATGAATTTTTAATATAAATTCAATCTTGGGTAATCTTAAAGAGTTACAAGACTATCCTTTCAAAATAGTAATTTACAAAATAGCACTGTAAATTAAAATAAGGAGTTGACAACATTGTCTTCCTTCTTCGAATTTTTTTTTTTTTTTCTAGCAAGATATGAAAGATAGTTAAAAATTAATTCCACCCATAAAACTGTAACTACTCCATTGTTATCTGTTATCACTAATCGTAACCGTTACAAATAAAAAAAGAACATCAATTTGCACTCGTATGAAATCAACAGCAAAAAAGCAAAATTGATGTATTTGATTTTTTGACACCAAATTTTTAATATATTGTTTTTAAATAAGTTTATTTTTCATTGCAATGGGCACTGACAGAGCTACTTAAAAAGGCTCAGTGGCCTGCAGGTTGAGTACCGCTGAGCTAATTCTTAAACATGATTCTATTTCTCATTACTCACAGCAATTCAAATATGCCGTTATAAGGTAATTACAAAATCATGAAATAATTCAATGCACTGTTTCCTATCAAATCTTTCATATTTTCTCAATTTTTATAAGTTTAAAACAAAGAATTGTTAAATACATAAATTGCTTTCAAATGACATATTAATTATGAAAGAAATGCAATGAATTACATATATTTACGCAGATGAATTAATTATCAAATATACAGTCCTATCATCACCCTAAGGAATTATACAATTAGCATTTTAAAACTTATAAATATTTAATATTGTCAAGATAGTGTTTGTTATTTACAACACAGGCATATTTTGAGGAATAAAAAAAAAATTTTATGTACCTAAGAGTAGCTAAGGAGGCTTTCCGCTTTGTAGAATAAACTAAAATAAACCCATGTACAAGCTCATCACGATAGGAATTGGCACCATGATAAGACGTCACTCTAACCTCTACACTTCTCTTTGATTCTCCAAGATAAGTTTCTAAAGTTATTGTATGAGGGGTTGTAACAAAACAACATTGGTGACTAAGTAAAGGTCCCAGAACATGATCAACAGAATATGGATCACCACAGAGCATGCACATAATGATTCTGGAATTAAGAAAAATATTAATCATTCAAATACCTAAAATAAAAATATAAAATATATATATTTACACAAAAACATAATTAACCTTTCAAAAATTTTATGAATGTATGAATTTATTTTGAAAATCTGATATTAAGATAAGGAAAGAGGCTGATATAACAAGAATCCATTTGCGTTTAAAAACTTTTCTCACACACCGATACTAACATACCAAACAAAAAAAATTATAAACTGAACTTTGAAGTTCATATTAATATTTGTTACCTTATGTCAGGGTTGATAGCTTGTTCAGGTAGAGTGTGATATATTTGCAATAATCCAGCTCTCCTTTGAATACTTTCAATCAGTGATTGTAACGCAGTAACAAGACTAGCAACATCAAAACGCTGATCAGCTGAATCATCTGGACAACTCACATCCAAGAATGGACATTGTAAGCTTAAAAAATAATAATTTTAGTCTCAAAATTACATTAGTATAAAAACAAGAGAACATAAAACTATAAAAACAGAAAAGACAACAAAAATAGGTTTTGATTGTCACATCTTCACTTTAATTACCTTTTAGCACGATTTTGGCCTTCTTCTCTTAAAAAAATCAGATCTTTTTCATTTATACTGTTATCTGCAGCAAATAAAATTACAATAGGAAGACCATGGAAAGGTAATCTATCTTCTTGTTCTAAATTTGACAGCAAGGTTTTCTCCAAACTATCTCTAATATACTCCAAAGTTTGATGATTTGAATAAACACAAAAACAACCTATAAAAATTAAATTATAAATTTTAAGATTGCATTTAAAGAATAAAGAGAACAAAACAGAACATTATAAAGCACAACGTAGTTCCATTGATAGAATTCATCTCCCCATACAATATATTTCATTCATCTTATATTAATATCTCAATATTAATATTAATAACAGTGCCAAATTTAAATTTTAACTTCACACCTAAATTTTAAAAAACATACATTTACTAGCAATATTTTTAAGCAGTATATTAGAAAGGAAAAATACAATTTTTTGATACTGATTAAAAAAATATCTAAATAAAACATACACTTCTGCATCAAACAATTAAATTTAGAAAAACTAGTATAAAGCGCAAAATAATTACAGGTAAATTATGTAAAAATAACTATTCCAAGCAGCACATTGTTATGCTCAAAACCAGATAAACTATAAAATAAATTATGTTGCTTCTCCAAAAAATGTTCATGTTTAAAGAACTTTTACAAAAAAATAAAAATAACTAATAATAATGAACACTTTAATGCTAACTTATGAATGCATCATTAATGTGTCTTAGCATGATTAAATAAAAAATCTTTCAAATTCTCTAAAAAGACTTTTACCCATTCCAATATTACAATACAATACATTTTTCTGCAATAAAATTTCATAATGGAGAATTACTTTTGTTAAAACTCTACAGGAAAAATGAGAAAAATAATATTCAAATCCATAATACAATGAAAATTTTGATACCTTAAAATTCATATTGTTTTAAAAAAGTACAATAAATCTTGCATTTTTGCATAATGAAAAAGTACAATAAAAATAAAATAAACTCAAAATTGCCACAACAAACCAGAGTAGGAAACTAGTACCCATTTAAAAAACATCTTATTTCGTGCAATCGGTCTTTGGCTGGATTTAAATCCTGATTTCAACAATAGTTATTAAATAACATAGCCACTTTTAACAAAATAATTTAACATGAAGGAAGGTGGCAAGACAGTTTGAGTGTATTATGTTCTCATTTACTTCAAAGTGAAAGTACATCTGTCAAGTAAACCTTAATACATGTAGCACACATTCATTCTAATTCATTGTACTTTTGATGAATTAGGATACATAACTTTACATGAAATTTCTCATTCATAAGCACATAAAAAAAAATGTTTGTATTATCTGTAAGCATAATATATTCTTGTAACTGCTTATACCACAGAATCAGAATATTTACAAGGAATTAAAAAATATATTTGAAATAAGATTTGGCTCAACAAATAATGTAACTGAATTAGCATATGAATTACAACTTAACCGTTTGAGTGCAGGGAAGCGCTATTGAGCTTTGCTTGTCATATGCCAAAAATGCGGAGAAGAGTGATCCCCTGCTGTTGATTAGTATAATTGTTGCATCAATTGAGAGCAGCTGCATTTATATCAATTGCAGTTTTTATTATTCTCATTCAACTGTAGTTTCTACTCATTAGAATTAAAATAAAACACAGTGGTAATCAGTAATGCAGTAGAGCTCTGAATTGTGATATGGTAGAAAAATTAGCCAATATAAAAAAATAGAAAACGTTTTGACTGTAATTTTTTTTTTGTTAAATAATAATCAGATCAGAAAGGACAAGAGATAATTTTTACATCTGATAAAATGTTATACATATATCTTAAAGAAAGACGAGCTTTCAAATACTGAAAGAAAGTTGTTTTTAACAATTTTGTCAGAATGGTGCTAAACACTTACATAATATATCTAGAAAATTGTCTGGGTAAATAATTAACCAGACTGCAATTTACTTCGAACATAATTCATACTATAGAGGAGGATTGGATAGCAAGGAAAAATACCAGAAGACTACCAATAAGTAAAAAGAAGTTTTCTTCAGAAAAATTGCCTGGGCGAAACTTGCAGCCCTGTAAGGTATGCAGTAAAAAAAAAAAAAAAAGGGTAATGGAATTAAACAATTTAACTTAATTTGGGTTTCTGTAAAAAAGGAATTCATGAAATTTGTGCAGCAAAAAATTTTTGTAAATCAAAATTACTTGTTACATAGTAATTAATAGTTATAAACATTTTTATCATTTTCCAAAAAAAAACAAAAAAAAAGATGTATTTTATTCCACACTTTTAGCAAATATATCAAAAAAAAATTTCAGCACTCAAACGGATAAAATTCTAAGATAGATTACCATTTTTTTTTCAATGCATTTCAAATTGCCTTTCCATCCTTGTCTTACACATTTTAAAGATCCATCTCTTGAAATACATTATAAACCAACAAATCTCTTTGCATATTATTTTCAATTAAAAGTAATTTACTATAAGACACTGTAGAAATACTAATTGGTACAATATATTGAAAGTAAAAATACTTTTTTTAAAAAAAAAAAAATGATACCTTAAAGTAACTTCTCTAATTAAATAAGAACTGAAAATTAAACTACTGTATTAAAACAATTTTTTAAAAAAATTATAGTAAAAAAAACTACTATAAACTACAAGTATCATGTTCAGAAGAATTTCTTAAAAATCTAAAATATCAGCCTTCTGGTACTAAAATTTTTTAAAAAAACTAAATAGCAATTACAAGAAGAAACAGACCTGTTGTTGTAGCTACCCAGGTATGCCAAAAGGGAGAAAAATTTAATTAGCTTTATAATAGTGCCATATATTTTATGTCAAAGATCAGGATAAAAACTCACTTGATAATTTCTACACTTTAATAGAAAACACAATCACTATCTGATTATAATGAAATATGATGACATAATTACATGGGAATATCAGAAAGTAAGGTTCCTTACTTTATTCCATCATATGTGTTGCTCGCATTATTGCCAATAGATGACAATCGTGTCTCACAGTAGTTAAAAGTTACTCTGTATCATTTATGCCTATACTGAACATTGAAAACGCATTTGGCATACATTTTTAAAATGGTGATCAGTCTAAGAAAATGATCCAATAAGTGTGAGGAGCAATTCAGGGGTTTGGGGGAGGGAGATGCTGCCCTAAAAATGTATCATTTAATTATTGCAGTACATAGCACCACTGAACATGTAAAAAAATGGTATAATGAATTTCAAAATGGAGAGAACTGTTGGCATGATGAATGAAAAAAGAACAGGACCACAACTTCAAGTGAAGACCTTTATTCTGTGAAAAAGAAAAATAGATCCAATTCTTCTTTAATTTTTGAATCACTTTGATCTTTTACATGGCAAAAAGATGATATAATTCATTAGCATCCAAAATACTGAAAGATTAGCAATAGGTAGTTTGCCAGAAAATTGATAAAACAGCACAAGAAATCACTTTCACTGTATCCTCTAACATTCTGAAAGCATGAAAAAACAATGCTTTTGATGGGCTATAGTGAGTAAAACCGAATGATGACTTGAAAGCACCCAAGTTCTCTGTTGCAGAAAAGAAAAATCAAATAAAGTGCAAAAAAGGTAACAACGTTTTAGATTAATGGAATGTTTTTGGTAAAATATGTTCCTTACAGTACAACAATTAATGCAGTTTACTATCAAACCACTCTGAAAAATTGAAATTTTCCCTCACAAATGACCCTAGAGAGTTCAGTCACTGCATGACAATGCAAAACCACATGTAACAAGAGAAACCATTTGGATTCCAAAAAGAAAATCAAATCCTTTCTACAGTCATGATTCAGCAGCACACATAACTTAAATTTTTTTTCTCATTTAAACATTTTCAAGGCATTTAAACATTTTTGGATGATATCTTAAACACCCTATTAAAAAATTTGTTTCATTATGAGGACATATTTTTACTACATTCAATACCTTGATTCAATTCTTTGTTGAGGCTTTTATCTACTGGTATGATAAAAGCCTAAACAAAGCAAATAGGTAGAAAAATAAAAAATAAGATAAATATGCAACTTCATATAGACTAGACTTTGTATATTTAGAACTCAAAAAAATAAGGAACCTTATTTTTAGATAGACCTTTGTATATCAATTGTTCTATTTGGTTTCTATAACAACTCAAAAGGTTAAATTTAACTTCTGATTATATTTTAAATATAACTACAGTAGAACGTTGTTTATCCGAATAAATTGTAACCGGACTGTTCGCATACACGATTGTTCAAATAACCAAATGCGATCCATGCAGTATATGAAACCGGACACTATATGAGTACTGAAAATCATCACAGGTGGGAAACGTGCTTAAGAAAAGGCAAAATAGGTACAAAATGTTGCAATTTTACCTTTATTGTGAAAAATAATCACTTATTTTTCTCTGTACTATTGTACATCTTCGTTTTTTTCACAGCAAGGTCTCTGATTCTCCTGAGCAGCTGTAGTTGAGAAGAACAGCACTCTGTTGTTTGTACCACTCCACAGCTGTCTGTAACGCATAAAACGCATCAGCATTTGATGGACCATTGCAACTTTCATTGTCGTCGTCCTCATCGTCTTCATCTGTTTCATTGTTAACAGGGTTGCATTCTTCTTGCATGGAAGTCACAATCTCGTCATCATTTAGCATTTGAAATCCAGTCTTCTGCATCACATGCCATCCAGATGTTTACCAAATCCGCATAGATGTTTACCAAATCACACAACTGAAATTCCCCAAATATCCCTGACCTTGGGTTTTCCCACCATTTTTGGCCTCAGACAAAACAATTGTTGAGCATTGCAGTGTTTGCAAACATATTCATGTACAGTACATGTAGTTGACAAAAAAAAACTAGTCTGGATATTTGACTCTCCAGATAATAAACGTTCGGATAAACGACGTTCTAATGTAATATGAATCTCAAGGACCATTCTCATACTTCAAAAACACATTCTTTTGCAAAAAAATCAAATTAGTTAAATCTTTCTAGAATTAGTAAAATGTATGTGAAAATTAGAATGCAGTTCCCCAGAGCCATATGAATTTCTAATGAGTTTATATCAAAGCAGAAGAAAATACTTAAGACACTGCTAAGGTAAGTTCTATATAACAAGAACAAAAATCTTTCATATAGTAATTTTAGCATTTTAAAATTTTCATACACTTAATAAAAATGCCTAGAAAGAAACAGAATGTATAGTCACCAAACTGCATAAGAGCAAACTTCATACAATCATCTAGACTAACCCTTATTTTGCAAACTGTAAGTTCTCTATCACACAACTCTTGAATTAGAGGTTAAGCTTCTTTAGGAAAGTTAAGACATTACAATCCCTTGAAGTTCCTTAGTGGTGTCTTAATTTCCTCCAAAAAGTTTTAATGTTCTAAGTCTCAATTTTTTAAAATTATTAATATTACTTATTGTTGGTTTGCGGACCAGCATATTTGAAGCACTTGATATACCAAAAAGCCCCCCCCCCCCCCCCCCCCGAAAGAGGATACAAAGGGATTACCTTTGACTCATTATTTACTGTAGACAAGAGGGAGAAGTGTGCCCATTCCTATCAGTTGAAAAATTATAAGACCAGTATGTTTCTAAATAATCAACAATAAGATTTTAACCTCTTCATGACAGATGAGTCATATATGAATGACTTATGTCGCCCATACGGTATAGAGGTTAGCGACGCTGACTACTGAGCCGTAGGTCCTGGGTTTGAATCCCAGGGAAGACACAGATGTTTGTAAATGTATAGTGCCTTCCCAGCTTGGGGATACTCTAAACAGCTGTCGAGCCGCAAGTCCTCTCGTGAGGTTGATGGCAGGGGATGATAGGTGGAAGGCCCCTGACCCTCCCCAGGGCTTTCTACCACAAAATTGGGGTGGAACTGAGCTAAATCGTACTGTCACCTGAATGGTGCTCAAGGCTACGGCCAACAACAGGTGTACAACTAGGCCCTTGCCATGACGAATTTCGTGGGCCTCGATTTGACTACGTCAGACAGGTGGCATTAGAAACAACAAGAATGACTTTTGAATGTGTGAAACACATATGACTTTTTAGACAGATTTTTTTAGCATTTTTTCGTAATCCTACTTTTGTGATAGTGGAATGTTTCGAGACTGGAGAATGTTGACCTACATGTCTCATCCCAATATTTCTTCTTTTTTTTTGCATTTGTTTCGGGAATGAGAATTACGTGGGATGAGTAATGTACATAAATGGTGCTCACTCTTTAAATGCATCAGTGAATACAACACATGCATGTGTTGTTGATAGCACTGAATATTTTCATATTTTTTTCCTGCTATTTTGTATCATTTTGGGTTTTACGTACACTTCCCTTCCTATTTCAGAAAGCCTTCACTCCAGATTAGTATGGTTTTCTCGCCATTTTCTATCAGATAAATATATATATATAACACTACCTATAGCTTAAGTAATAATCTAAAATAGAACCAAAAATTTCAACACTAGGACAACAGCTATCCCCCCCCCCCACCTATAACCCTGTAATTTAGGACAATTACTTTTGCTTCTGCTCTGTCCCAAGGAAACATAGAAAACAAAGGCATCCTGTTGTGAAATGGTTAAAGTAAATCAAGCAACAGAATGCCTTGATATTTTTTTAAATATTGATCCTTGTTTCAGTAATACATTATATCGGGTGATCTCCAGGGCAGATGCTGGAAAACTCCCTCAAGTCATTGGATTATGCAGATGGGTATACACAACAAAATGAACACTTCTCTTTGTCAAATGCACAGATCCACCTCTTTTGAGGCTTGGCAACATCTTACTTGGTCCAATAAAGTTACTACTGAGTAAAACAATTCAAATCCACACATAGCACAAATCATCAACTCAAATAGCACAAATCGTCAAATACTTATATTCCAACTAAGCTCTCCACTGGCCATTGTTTACCCTAACAAATCAGACTATTACTATAACAATCATTTGGTCTTTAAAAAAAAATTAATGTAGCCATCGTTCAAAAATCTACGTCCATTTTTATTTGCTATACAATTACTGCTTCATTTGTTGCTCCCCTTTCTATTAGCAATGTAGAACATACATGAATAAATAAGATCCAATGAAACAAGGGAAATGTTACCAGACGTTGATAATTTGATGACTTAAAAAACTTCAAAAAAGTATAAACCACTGACAAGATATATTGCCTGAAAATGTTTCTGCTTCTTAGCTATTTGACTTTTTAGACTACATGTATTTTATGTCTTTGACATTCACACACACATTTATTTTGTCATTCTACTTGATTTCAGCACTTATTTTTCCAGTTTAGCTATAACTATTCTTCAAAATACCTATGGAAGTGGAGGTACATGTATACATAGAAAATTATGTCTTGGGAAACACTTAAAACCGTATTAAAACATTTTCATTCTAAATCATCAGACGACACTCAATCATTCAAATATTATTTCTATTTTCCTGACTTCCACAGATAAAACATACAGGACTGTTATTTCATTTTAATCTCCTTCAGACTACAATACAATATTTTCCTCGTAAAATCATTGAACTTCCCCCAAATTACTAATACGGCATTCACCCCCCCCCCCACACACACACAAAAACAATAAAAATCACAATATAAAATATGCTCCCAAATGATAATGCAACATGTACCATACATAAAAAAATATAAGAATAAAGATAATGTATAATTAAAAATTAGCAACATTAACACAAAATAAGGGATAAATTTAAAACAACATCTAGGTAAATACATAAAAATCTAAATCGGAATTCAAACTCCATAAAAGTGCCTGAATTTTACATAAATTTGAGACATTAGTTGGAATCAAAAAAATTATAAGTGTGTGCAACTTATTTCTAGATTTAACATACTAACTTCTGTTCCATTGTCACCCAGTTTTCCCATGAGACTGTCAAACTGGATATCATAATTTTCACAAAGCTGATATAATATGTCTAAATAAAAAGTTGATATATCACCCAAAATGAATTCTGACAAAAGCAAAAACTTTTATGTTAGAATATTTAGGTATTTCAATTCCAAGACAATTCTAGGAAGCACAAAGTTCACCTAAACAATATTGATGCTAAGTGCATTGAATGGCCAACAGGTGCCATAGTAGAGCCTTTACCCAAAAGCAATGGAATTATCGGATCAGTGTGTTTGAGAACAATCAAAAATGAAGTTTTAAGACCAGTACAATGAATAAATCCATTAGAAGTATTTCATAGTTTGAAGAACATTCAAATAAGAGAAAACTGAAAAGAACATACAACCTGATGTGAAAATACTCATGCATATGTATAAAAAAAAGTTAAAAACAGAAAGATACAATCAACTTCTAAAAACGACTTATACACTTCTTTAAACTTGAAAATTTGTTATTTATTGCTTTTTGCTTGTTAGTATAAATAGTAAATATCAGTTTTATAATATGAATTAATTTACAGTTCTTAATAAGATGATTCGAGATAACGTTAGGTGGGAGTAAATTAATTCTATACAAAAAAATTATGTTCACATGTAATATGTTTAAATAAGAGTCCACTGTTTTTTTAAATAATTTCAGTATTATTTACATAAAAAAGTGGAATTATTATAAAAAATTATGATAGTTACATCATGTGGGGGGAAAAAAGAGAAATGTGATTTCGGTTTTTAAAATGTAATGACTTTGGAATTACAGATCATGCCTAGTTATGTCAGTTTTAGAAATCTCGTGCCTAAAACTTATTGTTACAGCCCTTGGGCAGCATTTCATTTGTAGTAGCTGGAAACGAGAGATCAAAGAACAAATTCCAAAATAAACGGAGACATTCATATTAAAATTTTAGGTTCAGAGGACTATTAGAATTATCAAGAGAAAAAAAAGCATAACTTTAAAAAATCACAACATTTTCATCAAGTGAGTGTTGCACATAGAAAAACATGATATTCCTTGAAAGATCTAATAAATCATAGGAAGAAATGACAGCTATGTGTTTCACAGAGAAAATAAGAGAACAGTTCTTAAAAAATTAACTATATTTAATTGATCCATTAGTATAATTAACTAGTTATTTTGGGACATTAACAAAAATACCCATTTTTAACAGCTGTGATGAAAAAGCCTTTATTTATGACTTTATCTTAATCTTGATAAATGGTGAATAAATGATAACATTTTACAATGAATCATATAAAGTTCATAATTTTCAATGACCATATATTTTATTTCACATAAAAGTTGATACACAAACTTGGCAATTCATGGGAATTTCAAATCTCAAGTTTACTCAACAACAATGGATTATAATAAATTTTTAGCTTTGCTGTTTCTCAACTAGAAGGAATACAGTATTGATCCTTTTCTCATATATATATTTTTTCAAATGTGTTGCCTACTAATCTTCAAAGGTAAAATATCAAATTTGCTTATTGCACAAAGTTCAAAACGGCTTCACTATAAAAATGCATGTCATAATTAAATTTTATCCAACAGTTGCCAATCAGTTCATAACATAGGGGTAACATGTGACTTTTTCAGGTGGGATACTGTAACTTTAATCTGCTAGAGGCAGTTTTTGCTTTCCCTAACAAGATAAAACCAAGCAATCAAGTTGTTTTAATTTTGACATGTTTGTACTTGAAATATTGATGATATGAAACATGCAACTTTGTAAATACTGTTTACATGAATTAAAAAATGTGTATGTGTATTTAAAAATGTCTCTGACTCAATGACTTGTAACAGAAATTCAAAGTCTATCATAGGGGGGGGGGGGGTTTACACATTAAGAACTTGAACCTGTAACACTCTTCCAAGAAAGGCTTTGATTTTTGGTAGTGAATCACACAATATTGACAGCAATATTCAACAGAAGACAAACGTTATTTATAAAAAAATTTTAAATAAAGAATTGATAATAACAAATTGACTATTTTTAAATACTACAATTATTTATTTTGGAATTTTATTTTACCTTGTATAAAAAATTATATTCCTTACTTCCTTTAATACACTATGCTAAAATGTATGCTTATCTTTACCGCAAACCATACTAAAGCACAAAACGGCATATTTTCAGCATTCTTTTACAAAATGAAAAATATATCAAATTTTGGATCATGTACTTTGTGATATTTTAGGAAAAGACAGCCTTAAATTCAGAATATTTAATGTCTAATCTGATCATTCAAATTAAAATTTTCAGAAAATATATATCAGAAGCCCTAAGCTCCAAACACAGACACACATTCAAACCCTATAACAAAAAAACAGTTAAGTCTCCATTTTAACAGAATTAAACAATTACTTACATAATGTATACAAAGAAATTTTAAACCCTTATATATGTTTATCTTTAATGATTTCAAACTTATAAAAATATTCAAAAATATCTGCTATTGACATACCATGAGGCAGAAAGTCAGATGTCCTGAATGAATTTTGAGGCAATCCAACATCACCTTCAATAATCCTGAAGTCTAGGGAATACTGAACTTTATCAACTTCAAACATATCATCTGTACATTGTGCCTTTAAAAAAAGAATATATATATATATATATGTATTAAGCACTTTTGAAATTAACAATTATTATTATTCTTAACAAAAACTACTCATAAAAAGAACCAAATGCAAAAGTTCTTTTGATTTAAAGAAATAGTTTTTAACATATAACACTTTAAAATTTAAAATAAACATATTAAAAATAATATTTTACCTTAATTATATTAGCCAATTCATCAGCTAAACCACCAGATCCTAAAAGTACTAGGTTAAGTTGATTATTTTCTAATAACCAATGACTATTCCTTTGCCAAGAGAAAGGTCTAAAGCAAAAATAGGAATAAATGTTAATTTCCATAAAAATATTAAATTCAAAAAGAAATAGTCCTAATTAATTAACTACTTTTCAAATACCTATGAGCTTTTTGAGCAATGGTTTTTTCAACAAGTGTATCCATGCATTTCAGAGAAGCAGGACAATGTTCTCGTATAGGTCCATGAACAAACCCTAAATGGCGTAGCAACATAAGCATGCGATCCTGGTCCAATCGGTCTAATGTTTTATACCTTTGATGGGAAAAAATCAACACAATTATAATCAAATTGATGTACATACAACATGAGAAACATATTTGGGATTATATTTTAATATGGATATATTGCATTATATATTAAAAGAGATAACAAATTCTCTATGCTTCTTTGTCAACATGTAGTTCAAAAGTGTATATACGATTGTAATTAGACCTTATAACTAACAATAGCTTCAGTTACTGAAAAAAAAAGGAATACATTCCAAATTACATGTGAATAAAAAGTAACAAAATTATTCATAGCATGCAAGAAAAAAAATGCAATTATCAACAAGTGTATCAGCAATATAAACAAGTGCTATATGAACATGAGGAAAAAGCAGGATGACAAATTTCATCATAATAAGTTGTATAAATTTGCATTTTGTGTAAATTATTCAATAACTTTGATTTAATTATACTTTACTGTTAAATTCAAAATGTATTTAAAATTCTGGAATTGAGAATTTTAAATCTTTCATTAATAATTTTAATTTTTTCCATTTTATTTTACAAAAAAAATTCAGACTATATTACTTAAATCAAATAATATTTTACCTTAAATCTTCTTGTAATTTTTCAGTTATCTTATTAATATCTTCTTGTGTTATTACACTTCCAGGACCAATACTTGTGAAATGGTAAAAAATTTCAGCATTTTCAAGCAGCAGTTCTTGAAAGTTTTGTTTTGCCTTCTCAGTTATTTCTCTTTGATGTTCATCATAAATTTCTAGCAAATCTGGTTCTGAAAGTGATTCATAGCATTCACGGCCCATGAAGAGTACTTGAACTTCAGATAATGGTTTACCAGGGGTAACATAACCAGTTTCTTCCAAAAGTTCTTTAAATTGTTGGCGCATCCTAGAAAATAAAATATTGACAAGATTATTACAAAAAAAGAAATACATATTAAACATATTTAAATATTACAATAATTTCACTCTTTCAATCTTATTTTCTTAAATCATGTATTGGATTAAAAATATATAATAAATATACTAATACATCAGAATATAGCATTCAAATGCTGTTAAGGCAAGAGCTTTTCTTTAAAAAAAAATCAAAAAGAAATGAAAATCAAATTTTTAACATAGAATCTTAAATTTCCAAGCAATGACTATAAACTAAAAAGAAAAACAGAAAATTTCAATTAAGTAAAGGGAAAAAAAGACTAAAAACATTAACAAACCACCAATAAAATATCAAACAAAAAAAAAATGGCCAAATAAAATTTCATCATTTAAAGCAGGGGTGGGCAGACTTTCCCAGGGTGCAGCTTACTTCTAATTTTTTCAAGCTGTTGCGATCCACCCAATGTCAGTGGCGCACATAAGGAAGGAGGAGGTCTACTGGTCTGGACCCAGCTTCATAGCCCTTGTGATTTTTTTCCCCCGATTGATTATAATCTCATGTATATAGAACGCAAAATTTAATTAAGTCTTTGTTATCAATATTTTTTTTTATTATTTAATGCTGATTATTTGTTCAGTGACTTTTTTTCATTGTGTTTTGTTCCTGACAATCTACAAAATTTAAAAAATACATTTGGCTGCGCATTGGGGTATAATACGAGAAAGGTAGACTTTCGACCCACGATCCTGCCTCCCCCCTTGAAAAATTCTTGTGTGTGTCAATGCCCAGTGTCGTAGGTGTGAGGAGGTTGGAAAAGGTCTACAATATTTATAATAAATTAATAACATATGCGGAATATGTACTTACTTACAGAACTAAAATAAAAAACTAACACTTTTAAAACCATGTTTTAAGCAAAACACAAAATATACAAGCATAATAATAAGAGCCACAACTAAAATAATATTAAATGATGCATTTATTATCAAACAATTCAAAATACGTAACAAATAAAACGCTTTCATCTAAAGTTAGTTTTATTTTTTATAGTCAGTAGAAGACTTAATCTGCATACTTCAGCCAATCTTAAATATTTCAGTATATAATTATTAACTGCTAAAATCTTCAGGCAGTCATCCCAAAATGTCTTAATGGTCCACCGGTCGATCGCAATCGACATAATGTCCATCCCGGGTTTAAAGTAATTGAAAAAACATCATGCAAAAAGCACAAATCATTTTAAATGGAAAAGCAATGAAAACAAAATATATGTAACATGAATAAAAACAGAAGCAAAAATAAATTTCAGAACAGTGTCGCAAATCTAAAATTTGTACTTGATTCTATCATAGTTATAACCAAAAATATTATTATTTAATTGAAATGTTGTAAACTAATTAAATTGCACTTACAATGCAAAACAATATTAGTGTAAGAAAATAACTTCATATATAACAGATTTCATCATTTATATACAAGACAGAAATAACATTTCTTCCTTGATGTACATTGAAAAAAAATTACCAGAAAGTAACTGGGAAAGTTTGATTTTACAACTAAAATTAATTTCAGAACAATAAAAAATAACAGATTTTAAAAATACTTAAACATATCAATGATTAATGGAGATGTTTTTAATAAACATACTCTTTTCTTCGCTCTTCAGCTTCCAAGGCAGCTTTATGTTCCTCAAAGCAAGCTTCAGCTTCTGAAGAATCAAGAATATCAAGAGGGATCCTGGTTTCATTACTATCAACCAAATCACTTTCTTGCCAAGGCTGTTCATCAGGGCTTTCAAGGAAATACTGACTAAAATCTGGATGTTGCTGAAGTTTGACTCGTACACTCTCCCATTCACTATAATTTTAAAAATAATGAAGGTCACATTTCTATGATTAATTATGCTAAAATCCAAAGTATAACACAAATTTACAGGTGCACATTATATGCCAGGTATAAAAATGATAGCTTGAAAAATAAAAATAAATGAGCATGAAAAAAAATTAGACTTCTACATTTATCAAAATATTGTTTATTTAAAAGAAATGACACATCTAATTAACTTAAAGAGTTGTAGTTCAAGAACTATAATATTTTTTCAAAAGCCTGGGATACCTCAAATAAATTACTTTAAAACATAAGAGCATAACATGTTCATTTCAGGTTTCTCCCCGTAAAAAAGGGGTGCACATTATACGGCGAATATATCTAAAAATTAAACACAATTTGAAAGTATAGGGGCACATCATATGCTAGAATTCATGATATACAAAATATAGCTGGTTTCAATGATAATTTTCTTACAAAGAGAAGATACGGTAACTTCAAAATGCATTCAGAAAGAGAGAGCTATAACAGATTTTATTTACTAGTGTCATTTATATCAAATATTGTTATATAATTATTTTTATGTTAATTATCATTTACAAAATATGGGTATAAAAAATATGCCTTAATTAATTCAAAAAAGAAAATAGAAATATTAACATAAATGCATTCAACCTGATTTTACATGTATATGATTGGATGCCTATATTTAACTCAAAAATCTTTTTTTTTTCCTTAAAATACTAAAATGCACAAATTTCTTTCTAAAAAAGGCTTTCAGAATATTACAATGAAGCTTCCCATATGAAGAGTTAGACCTATTATATATTCAACTAAAGTAAAGGAAAATTGTATAAAATGAATGGAAAGCATCACAATTCACAAAATTTTAAGTAACACCTTCGAAGTCACTTTAGCAGCATTAATTTACTTCTTAATTAATGTCATTAAAACTATACAGCCCATTACTAGTAACAGACTTCAATTTCAAATAGATGAGCAAATCAGCAAAAAATTATACTTCATTCTAATTACATAGGTGTAAAAGATATTGTTAGATAAAACCCAGACAACTTAACTTGCTTAGTTTTAGGTCAGCACGACTTTCTTGAAAATGCTCAAATGTGTCTCAAAGGAAAATTTTTCCTTAAATAAAAATAATAATTCTCAATTATTAAAAGTGATGTGAAGATTTTCTTTTAACTATTACAAGCAATCTCTGGAATGAACTTTAATGAGCTTGGAATCTATGCTAGCCCGAAAATATTTTAAATTGAGAAATTTCAAAATTAAAGAGAAAAAATCTTACGAAGTTCTTTGAATTTAAGATAAATATTTTTTGCAAAAAAAAATTATTTCTTTACAGGATTGTGCTGATAATATTGTATATAGTAGGTAAATTAGCCTGTAGAATAACTTTTTTTAAGTTGGATAAGAAAAAAGTGCAGAATATGACTTGTACAAGTTAACAATTCAAGTATCCGCTAAGTTTTTGGAGCTTCATTTTGCCAAGTGATAACCATTATATAATGCCTGACTTGTAAAAAATAAATATTTGACAAAATGTTGCTAGATTTACTGAAATATCTCAATAAAATGTGTACTCATTTTTTGGGTAGATGCATTTTTTTTTGTGTGTATGTAGTTTATATATAATAAAGAGATTTAATTACTTATTTTTACTACTTTTATATATATATAGTTGGAGTATAATCTACCTGATCTGAAAATTTCCATTCTCATAAAACAGCAAGCATTTAACATATCTGATAATTAAATGTTTGGCTTCTAACAAAATCCATATGAAGCTAATTTACGCTCTTCCAGTTTAAGGTCATGCAGAAAACTGCATGACCCAAAACTGGACAGATATAATTTAGGATTATTGCAAGGAACAGAGAGCTTAGATATACTATTTATTACTTCTACTACATATTTTTGAAAGAATACAAGGCAGAATTTATGCCCACTTGCCCAAAAATCTTTTCAAATCCGTGTTGTGATATTATACAACCTCTGACAATAAAGTTCAGTGATATAAGTCTTGTATCCTTAACGCAGACAAAATATTAACGAAATTTACCTTACTGTCCTCTGAAACAGTTTCCTCCTATAACTATGCACTATCGAGATCTGCTTGCTATACATGTCCTAAAAACTTTGCAAGAAGTCTTATTTTGAGATGCAGTTCAAAAGCCTCGTCATGTTTCATTGATTGCAAGAAATATCCTCAAATCTCTTTCCTTTCAAAGCAAGTTTAAGTTATAGGAATTGTCTGGAGGATTGAGATCTAGCAAGAATGGTGGATGTTCAATTTGTCCCATCCCCTTTTTTGCCAGGAACTGTTTGACAGTATTGGCTGTGTGAGGGTGAGCACTGTCGTGAACAAAAACCATGAACCTTTTTGTGCATACTGGAGTCATACCCTGCATAGATGTTTCATGAAACAGATCAAAACTTCCAGTGTACCTTGCAGCATTCATCATCCAGTTATCATGCACACAGTTAATCGACGATCTTTTATGATTAACTTATACCCACTTTCTCAATGTTTTCGTCACTCACGGAGGTCGACGGTCTTTCACTACGAGGGTTGTCAGAAATGCTTTCCGGCCCTCTCGAAAACGGGTGAACCACTCGTACACTTCATGGATAGTAACTGATTCTCATAAACACATACCAGCATTGAATAAGTTTGTCTGGTGTCTTGCCAAACTTACAACTGAACTTTAAATTGATCTTTTGTTCATTAATTTCCCTGTTCTCAGTTAAGAACCAATGCACTAAACAAGCACTTTGTAAAACAAGTCTTACAAGGAACACAAACGATGCTCATCTGAACAACGGTGGGAGCAGATGGTCAACACTTGCAGCTATGCATGTGCAGCTTTTAGTTTCGCCAGTGTTGCCAGATTGGCCGTTCTGACTTCATTCACTGAACTTTATTGTCAAAGGTTGTACATATAAAAAGGAATGTTTTATTCAATATGACACCAACATATTTGGTGTACCAAGACCAAGGGATTTCATTACTTAGATCATGGGTGTCCAACACGCGGCCCGGTACGTAAGATGCAGCCCGCACAGACTCATTTAAAAAAAATTTTAAATATCAGGTTTTTAAAGTTTTTTTCATTTTGAAATTTATTTGAGAGGAAATTTATACAAATATATAAAAATACAATGTATTTACCTGCTCTTGTTTTAAAATAAATCCTTTTTGATAATAGAAATGTCCTTTAGATTAAAATAAATTTATATTTTACTAAACAGACATTTTATTTTACAATAATAAATTACTTTTTTAATAAATTCCGAATTGCATTATGCATGTCCTTTAATATGGATGGTACATGATTCTCTGTCTGTGCGACTTTCGTTTCTCAACCTCCTTTTCTGTTTGGAGTGCCCAAAAAGCAAGAGGCAGTCAGAGATGTTTTTTAAAGTTTAAAAAAAATATTCAGGGCGGTTAAGATAAAGGACAATGTATACTTAATCATTTGCAAATGACAGCACTATTAAATTTCAACAATGAGTAACAAAGATTGATTCAATAGGAACACCGTAATTTTCAAGAAAATGGCAACTGTAATATTTTAAATAGTATTTGATCATTGCATTATTGTATTATATTAACATTATTATATTATCTATGTCTGTATACATGAAAAATAATTAAAACAATAATAACAATTCATTCTGTTTAAAATTTTCACTCCAATAAATGTTTTTTTGTTTCCAAATCTAATATAAAGGTACATATTTTCACGTGCAGCCCGCAAGACTATGTTTTTCCGAAGTGGCCCGCAAGGTCATTTGGGTTGGACACCCCTGACTTAGATTAATGTCAGAATCTTTTCTTTTATATTTTTGGAACAGGTAACAACTTTACAACTTTTTTTTCTTACATTCAGGGCAATTCTCCCCCACTAAAACAGTTCCATACCTTCAACTCTGTAAGGTGTATATTGAGTACTTGTATGGTTACTGGAGGATTATTGATCTCACTAGTACAGTTTGATTATAAGCACATATGCGGAGAACCATGTTTTAATGTATAACTATTGCTCACAGAGGTATTAATGTAATGGCCTGTAAATGACTCCTGTTTTAATATTTCTAGTACTGAAATACATGTTACTCAACTTCTACAAAAATATTTTGATTTTTTCTTAGGGGTACAAGTTAATTAACCCTCTGGCCGGAACACCAATTTTTTGCCGCTCTTGAAAACATCCATCTGACAGACAGGTATGCAAATTTTTTTTGATTATTATTACCTTAAGGACTGTTTTAAATGTTCTTATCGCTCATGAAATTGAGTAGAATTTATAATATTTAAGTCTTTATGAGGCACACTATATTAATATATTTTTATCACAAGAATTGATTGGTATTTTTATAAAACTGATTGGAAAATTAAAAATAATAATTAAAAAAACGAAAAAACTATGGGAATATAGATACAGATAGACAGTGATAGATAAGAAAAATCGCACATATTGTGAGTTGAAAAAAATCGCCAAGTACCACCATGTGATCCTCTCACTGGGTAGAGTCTAACTGAAGATGCCAAGGCAGCCCACCCCAAAAATCACACCACAGCATTATCTACAGGCATCAAAGCAAATCATCCCCGTCTGAGAGATAGATGTTTTGGTCAGAGGGTTAATGAGAAAAATTGTGAAATTTTATTAATGTATAAATCATGCTTGTATACAAGACAAATTTTTTTAACAATCTAAAACTTTTAGTATATTGAGGAAAACCACTCCAATCGATTTACCTCTACCAAATCCAGATTTAATAAACTTGACAACTCTTAAAAGCTGGCAAGATCTAGAGTACACAGGAAAAAGCTATGTTTCCCTAGGATTAGCATTTGAATTTTTAGATAGGTGCTCAGTCTATTTAAAATTATTTTTTTGGTAAGACTGCTTTATTGTCTAGAGGAATGCATGTTGATAGGCTATTGAATTGGATGGGTTCTTTTCCCAATTTTAATAAAAGGATTACTACATGTTTCCTAAGATAAAAGAAAATTACAGATATCTAAGTCAAGATGCTACTAATTGATAATGTAAGTTTTAATACTATTAACTGCAAAGGGTGAAAAATTCTAATTTTGATGCACAACTTCAAGAGAAGTGCAGCTCTGCCACATCAAGTAATTTAAATTCATAATTAGTAAAAGACCACTTTAAAAAATCTCACATTCTTTAATATAATTGTTTATTATCATTTTTATAAAGTGATACAATATTTTAGTCTAAATATTAGAGTGCATCAGAGAAAATACAGCAAAAGTTTCAATTACGAGACAACTAAAGAATATGTACTATAGCTTATAATAGGTTTCATAAAACCAACCACGACCTTAAAATCTAGCTGAAATAATGACAGTTTAAACATGGTATCAGGGCAGCACTAATTTATTCTAACCAAAATCATCTGAAATTAATCAAATATGCTTTCATCTTAATGCCTCTCTATGTCTCACAAAAATATCACATATCATATATGACAACTACATCAATGACAATAAACTACCCAACAATGTCCAAATTCACAAACAGGAACTTTCACAATATCAACAAAAGCACACCTTTATATACCTTATATTTATATAACGCACAGCAAATATGTTATGGGATCAAAATAAAACTATTTACATCATTCAATTGAAAGTCCTTCAACTAAACTTTCTTCACTTAAAAGGAGAATATGCAGCACACACACAACTCACCTTACTTCAAGTCAATTAAAATACAGTATATGTTGCATTAACTAAAAAACTGGTTTGGTTAGCTAAAGGATATTAAAAAAATAAAATATATATATACTAATGTAAATAAAGATTATGTGAGCAAAAACATTCAAATACTACATCATTGCTAAAGATTTTTTAAAAAAAGATAAAACTACAAATGTTGATGAATAAGCAAAAAAATAAGATATCACTGTAAAATAAAAAAATTTTTCCCCTCATAAAGTCTGATTTTTTTTTTTCTTTTTTTTTTTCTTGTTCTAATGATTATACTAAAGTAAAAAGCTGGGAGAGAATTGCATAAAAAATACTGTTAAAGAGGGTTTTCCTTTTTATTTGATTCGATTTGATGAGGACATGAGGCAACAAGGCTATAAGGCAACAGACCTTGTAATTTTAAGCCATGGTCAAGTGACGAGTACAATACACATATATCACATTTTTCATACATCCACAGCACTCAAGCTTTAGGATTTTGTGTGAGCCACAATAGATTTAATGTACATTAGCCTCTCTACCGGGTGGGCCTTCAGAGGCACTATGTTTTCAATTCATAACCATGACCACTCTGCTACCATGGCCACAGCGTTAAAGAAGGATATGATATCACTATTGTAGAGTTTATAACACTTATCATACAATAGTACAGAGTATTTTTTAAAAAATTTTCAAAAATAGACAAAGTATTTTTTAATGATTTTTCAGGATGATATATCACAATAAAAGCATTTAATTTGGGTTTGCTGTCTAGTTCTTAATGGATAATTGGATCTGGTAGACAAAATTTGTACTTTTTTTTCTAACTTTTTTTACAAGGTCGAATTTTACAAAATGCTGACAATAAAATGTTTAAAAACTTGTACTTGCACAGAAAGTGGCTGAAGTGAATAAAGTACATTAGTACGAAATATATAAAGCATATGCTGTTTGTACAACATACAAAAAAAATATTGAATAACGCGGTTTATGGATTAGGCTTAACTACACAAAACCCTCCAGCCTGTGAGTGACACTGAACCTCCGGTCCTGGTGGTACGCACACGTTTGTGTCCTTCGTCCGAAAGGGTTAAGAAATGTTGTATACATCTACCTGACTTAAGTAACAAATATTAATAGGTAATATCAAATGCAAAAGGAAACATCAAAAAAGCAATTTATTATCAGCCAATTCTGTTTTCAAATTTTTCATACAAGGAAACAATTTTTATTTTTAAAATGGATTTTTATAAAAAATGAGAATTAAGAGAGATTGCAACACTATTAAAACTCAAAAATGACTTTCCAAACAACTTACAAGTAAAATCTACTTATGAAGAAGAAAAAAATTCATGAATTTTTTTTTAACAAAGCAAAAAGAAATATTATATAAAAGGTATTTGAAAATATAACTTTTACGAATATGAATTAATATAAAATTGAATATTTATTTTATTTTGGAATCTAATTAAGGTTAACATAATAACAAAAAGAAATTAAATAAGATATATGTATTAAATGTTAATTCAGAAAACAAAGAAAAACTTACCCATCACCAATACTGGCTAAATCAGGTAATAATTCACCAAGAACTTCAGGTAATATTCTAATATACATTTGCATTTTCCTACCAATATATTCCTCTTTTAATTTTTTTACATGTCTCCTAAACATTTTTTGGGCAGCATCATGACCAAAGAGTTCACAGTAATGGATGAAATCTTGATTCTGTGCAAATTTTTTACTTACTGAGCTCCAAAGAGCTCTATAATCTGTGACTTGTGCACGAATAAGTGATTGATACGCTTCAGTACAAAAGTCTAAGACTTCTTTTCTTGACCGTGCTGATTCAAAGAATGGCACAAGTTTGGCTTTACCTTTAGTCCGATCTATCATTTGTGCAACTATAATAAAAGTCAAATCTACATTCACATTTTCATGAGCTGATGTTTCTACAATGGGAATGTTGTTTTTGAATTCCTTTCGATTCACTAAACGCTCTGCTTCTTTCACGTACATTTCTTTAGCTTCATCATTTTTTGTAGTGGCAAGAACAATTGGCTTTTTGGTTTTCATAAGGTTATTTAAAATTAATGCTGTAAATTCCACTTGTTTTTCTATACTTCTTCCTTGAACTTCACTGACATCAAAAACACATACAAAACCATCGATATTAATTTTGCCATCTGGTAATAATTTTTGCTCATATTCTTTTTCAATTCCTGAGGAAAAAAATAAAAAGGTATGATAAATAATATTACTACGAGAGGGAAAAAAAGAAAACCATTTGTCTTAGTTCCACAAACATTGAAAATAATCAAAATAATGTGCATTTCATTGATCTTTTGACATCTTTAGAAAAGAAAAAGCTGCACATATAAAAGAAAAAAATTTAAAACCTTTAAAATCAAGTGTACACACATATAAGGGACAAGAACTGTAATCATCGAAATGAACTTAAGATAATAATTAATGATATAGGCAAGGAAACATGACAGATGGTTTTAATAACTCTACAGCTTGCATCTATTTTTTTTATAATTTTAGAAAGATATATATTTTCTAGATTTTTTCTGAAACCTTTAAGAAATTCAACAGAAAATTTTCGATATAAAGCTTGTCAAAATTTGGTAGTGAGAACTGCCATTAAATAGTGCCACCTATGAAATGGCTCTCACTTTGGAAATACTTGCTGTGTCTACAAAGGCTTGTGTGCCAAAATGTAGCCCATTTCAAAAAAAAAAGTTTATTAAAATTATTATGAACTTTTTATTGACACTAATAAAAACTTGATAAAGTGAGATTTTGCAAAAACAAGTTTCACAGCAGTTTTCTCACTTTTAACAGTTTAATCATCTAATTGGCAACCATACTAACTTAATTTGACGTGTTCTGTTTAATTTAGTAAATGGTAAGAAAGGATGCCATTGTAATTAAATATAAAAAAGAAACATTCAAATCTTAATCCAAGTGAAGTTAACATTTATTTTCAAAAACAAAACAAATTTTAACTAAATATTGTTCTTTAAGTCTTTGTTCTATTCATTTTAACCATATCAACAAAAATTCGGCATTTCTTATGATATTGTGATGAAATAGAAGATATGATTAATTTTTAAACAATTTCTATTACTAAGCAAGTATTCAGTAAAACAATTATCCATAAAAAACTTTGCAGAGATAGTTGACTGTATACCAAAAAATAGCAAAATTTAAGATTTATTAAAAGCCAAGACATACATTTAATAAACTAAGTTTATTTCAATATTTATGGAAAAATAAACTGAATGAATTTTTAACATGAACAGAAAAAATTAAACTTAATTTATTTAAACTTTTAGGTTTATAAAAAACAGGTTGGCAGATTTGCAATTGTAACTGTACAAAGAGAAAATGAAATCACCCTCCTTAAAGCAATCTTTAAAAATAATAACAGCTACATAACAGATAAATAAGAACCGTTTTTACTTAGGATATATTTTTCACTAATGAAGGAAAGAACAGTATTAAATTAGAAGCAAAGTGATGCTTTTTATCTTTGATCAATTTCAGTTCAGTGCACTTGAATATATTTTTTTCTTGAATGAAGTATTTTGCTTAACTACAGTTCTATGTTATTCTACAGAGAAAACACACATGCATCCAAATTTGTAAAAGATGGAATACTAATAGAAATGTATAAAAAAAAATTTCATCTACCACAGAAAGTAGATTTTTTCCTACTTTCAAAATGATAAACTGTACTATGTGAGAGCTAAAAATACATATCTAGAATATATGGTATAATTCCACTTGCATAATGCATTTCTTCCCTGTGGATATGAAATAAAACTATTTCAAAAGACAAAAAATATGAATTTAAAAATATATATTAGTAATCATGAGTCATAATATTGAGTAGTTGTCAACCTTCTTTGCATTTAGTTTAGACTGGTGTCACATTAATAGAATTGTAATGAAATAAACTATCTGATCTACACAGTTATCAACATAAAATTACTAAAAAAAAAACACCTACCTAATTGATTTTTGCAAATATACATTAATTTTTCAGCAGATGTCAACTTAGTTGCAGAGCTTCTCTTGTAATATGGGTCAGTCTTTCCACTCTTGAATGGTTGAAATGATGAATCATCAATGAACTCTGTCTGTTCAATAACATGGAAATTGAAATCCACCCCATCTTCTGAGAGCTTTGAAACTTCACCCCAATAAAGGAAATGATCATTATTAACAACCCTGCCACTGAAATCTGTTTGACTTAAAACAGATATATGATCTGTATAATAATCATCAGCCAAAGATCGAATAAAACGATTACAAAGGCAAGATTTCCCTACACCAGTACTTCCTTTTTCTTTCTCTGTTCCTGATAAACCAACAACAGCTATATTAAAAGTGCGCTGGGTTTCAGACTTCCTTGCCATATCTCTGCCTCACAGTAGCACAGGCACCTCCTCTAATCAACACACTTTTACACCCGTGCCTGGTCTTAAAATCACATACATATTTTTAACAATGCGTGAGGGAAAGAAAAAGTATATTCAGCCTAATCACACAGCTAAAGTATATAAACATGATGAGTTAAAATTTTTCATGTGGCTTCTAAATCGGAGAGTAGCAAGTTACACATGTCATCACAGATACCAGGACTACTATCAATTGGATAAATAAATTTTTCCCCTAGAAAAGAAATAAAATACTGTAATAAACAGTAAACAAAATTTTAACAAGTTATGATCAGACACAAAATATCCTTAATGTATTTAAAAATTTGTATAGAAAGTGTGTGGGGTGTGCCCTCCATTAATTCACATACTGATTCATGTAAAAATATTTAATATGTTTTAAATATAACTATAAATAGTCTAATGAATTACAAGAACAGTACAATGAGCAATGCAATTACTATAGCAAGCACATAAAATAAACAAATGTGACAAACATTTATCTTGTTAGTGCATGATTTTTTTAAATAAATAAGCTGTATGTATGATTCAATAATATTGGATATGAAAAATTTAAAAAGGTGTCTATTTAAAACCATTTAAATTTGGTAATCAAATTAATGGGTAAAGGAGAACACTATTAAAATCAAGACAAAAAGCATAACATACAGAAGAAAACATCAAATGTTGAAGAAAAATCTAATAGAAGACAGCACTTAAACCTGGAACTTACTAGAATGACAGGGTATACGAAAATTATTATTTTAAGAATCTCTTCTCAGAGAAAAATAAACTTTTACAAAATACTCAGCATACATGATAGTATACCTATACAACAAAATCTCCACAAATTGACCACTAAAAAACCATTGGAACAAAATAAAATTCAGAAATATAAACTTTGTCCTAATCCATACAAGCACCTCACTTTCAAGCATAACTTGAGAAAATATGAAAAACCCTACATAACTAAATACAAGATTTAATTAGCATATATCATTCAAAATCAATTTATTTCTTCACATCTATTCCTCATCATTTTGGAAAGGAGGGTCAATATCTACACCATTAAAATTCGAAGGTAAACAAACGTATACGACCGTTCAACTAGGTGTATCTTCTCACGAAACGCCCGAAGCAGAAACTCGCCAAAGGTACCAAAAGTTTGGGAATGATCCGAGGATTCCGTTTTGACCATTTATATTCCGATAGTGCAATTAGTTAAAAAGATATTAATTAAAAACCTTAAAACGCATAATTATTGCCATTTTTTCCAGCAAGGCGGCGAAGTTCCAAATTTTGGAACCTTTTTTTTTCCCAGACGTTTTTTAAACACGATCTAATTTTTTTTTATGAGACTCAGCCAAAAAATAATTACAGAATCGGAAAGATCATTTACTTCGCCACGCGATACGGTATAATTTATTTTACAAAATAACGACATTTTCTATTTTTTACGATTTTTTCTAAAATGAGTCGAAATCGATACGTTTTTATGAAAACGATTTTTAAACCGATCCGCTTGCATTTTCTTTCTCTTTAATGAAATGATATTTTACACTAAAAAAGTTACAGCCTTTCTCTTTTAAAATCAGTCAATTAAAAAATAAAATGTCAAAAACTTTTTTTTTTTTACGATTTTTATTTAAAAATACTCAGTAACTTCTTTATTTAGAAAAATAATCCCACGAAACTTTTTTTCCGTGTGTAGAATAATATTATCCGTTATCTGTACAAAGATTGAAAAATTGCTTAAAAATTAAGGTTTTGTTCCCCTTTTTGCGAGAAATATTTTAGCATTATTTTTGTTTCATTTTTTGTTTAAAAATTACCGTTGTTTGCAATCGATGAGTTAAGTTTGAAAGCATTAACTTAAAATTCTTTTAAATATTTCATGAAAAGCTCTGTTTGGTGCCCAGGTTATTCGCTTCAACTATACGGGTGAAAGTTTTGAGCATGCGCGATAGAGAAGGTCACTCTTTTTCGCGGTAGTTGAAAGGGAAATTTCGCTGCTGTGTCATCACTTACGTCATTTGATATTTATAGCAGTATTCAATTCATTATACATTACAGATAAATGTTTTAAAGAGTGCAAGACAACAGACAGTTTTCTTCATTCTTAAAGAACGATTTATTGAAGAACAGTGAAATAAAAAAAAACCTTAAAAATTCTGAAATATATTTTTATCACATAGTATATTTTCTTTTTGAATGATTTTATACAGTGAATGGAAAAAAATCTCTTTGGCCTTATTACCTTTTTATTCTTATACATTTTTAATTCGCTACAATTCTGTATGATGTAGTTTTTTTTTTCTTTTTTTACAAAACAAGGAAACTTTGTATATAAATAAATTTATTTAAAAAAGGTTTATTGATTATTAAATCATATTTTAGAAAATTACCTTGCATTTTAAAAAATACAATAATTACCGTAATTATATAAATATATATATTGTTACGAATTTTGTGTAAATTTGTATTTGAGTGTTTAATGCATTTATATTACTCTATGTTATGTTTATTTCATGTTAAAATTGTACCATTCACAAGCAATGCCGACCCTTACGTTATAATGGCGATCCAATGAGAACTTGGCGAAATCTTGGCGGTAGAGCCCAGTTGGCATCATTTTTGGCGACCATTTTGGAGTCGTTGGCGACCATGTTGGCGAGTTCGGAACCCTCGGGAATCTTCTAGAAAGTAGTAGATCTCTCCACTAGTGTCACGTTCAATGACACGAGCTGTTATATTTCTGGAAGTTTCTGTCGCGCCTATAAATGAGAGGCTCGCCGGGACGGCGAGGAGTCTGGATTAAACCAGCGAGTAGTGAGGATTGTTTTGATTAGCTCGGCTGTGCTTGTGAATAATCTTTACTTACGTGTATTTTTTTAAACACTGTTATTGTGTTTGATTGCTGTGTGTTGAAGGTGTGAAGACCTTTGGATATTTACTCTGTGAATATCGCTGCTGAATCCTGTATTTAAAGGATTGGATTTTTAATAAATTCGCATCGCTCTTAAAGAACTGTTTATTTTCTTTGTGATTGTTTTGCATAAAATCCCCGAACCCTCGGATCTACGTAACAATATTATATTTCATAAATATATTAATAAATAATACTTTTTTATAAATCTTGTTAAATAAACATAAAATATTTTATATAAAAATTACTCACAAAAAGTTTTATAAAATGATATACAATATGTTATAAATAAGATATTATATGAATTATAAAAAAACAATACATAAATTATTGTTAAAATAATGAATATTAGTTTTGTATAACACTTTTTTTTTGTCAGATACGAGTTTAAATAATTTACTAAGCACAATGGAATGAAAAATGTTAAAATTAAAATAAAATATCAAAATGTTTTATCAGATTGTCTTTTTTTTCTTTTATAGTACATGTATATATATATCTAGGCTTTCTCCCATACTGTTTTTTCATAACATATATATTTATATGTTTAATCAAATATTCAAACGTTCAGAAAAAAGCAATAGTTTTAATAGCTATCTGTACATTTTTCTTTTATTACCTATAGAAATTTGATTTTAATAAATATATATGTTTTTTTAAAAAGGATTATATCTTTATTTCATTACTAAATTAATTCTTTGTTAATTAAAAAGTACATTGTCTATTATTTTGGATCAAAATACATTTTAGAGACATTTTTAAGCTAACTACATGTAACAATTGATTGATTCATGAAAATCTGAAATCTATTTTATTATTTTAGATTCTTAGAAACTAACTACTATTAAAAAATGATGAAAGTTTTTTGTTTTACTTTTAGCATGGGAATCGTTTTCTTTTTATTGCTTCACATTAATAATTTTTTAACTCTAATGCAATATTGTTTTTTGTAAGTCATACATCGAAATTTGAAGCTATGCCTTATCTGTGAGGGGGAGGGGAAGATAGAACAATAATTTTACACTAAAAAAACCAGCGTTATGCCGAACTATAAACAGAGGACAGAAATCTGTCTTAAATCAAAAATAAGTGGAATGGAAAAAATTTCGAAAAAGGGAAATTTTTTGACATAATTTTCGAATTCACTCACATTGTGCACGTACAAACACACAAACAGAAATGCTGGTGTCATGAGGGAAAGAGAAAGCCCGTGCAACGCCCAGCCATGCAGCTAGTACACTATTAAAATTCGTAGGTAAACGAATGTATCTACGTCTATGTGTCTATCTTCTAACGAACCGCACCATGCAGAAACTTGCCGAAGGTACCAAAAGAAGGGAGATGGTCCGAGGAAGCCATTTTGACCATTTATATTCCGATATTGCAATTAGTTAAAAAGGTATTCATTAAAAAACTTAAACCGCATAATTGTTTTACAACTGTTGGTTTTTTATTTAGCCGAGCGTCATTACCATTTCAGCGGAGTGAAGTTCCGACTTTCAACACGTTTTTAAGAGAGCCATCTATATTTCTTATCAAATTCAGACAAAAAATAATTAAAATCGGAAAGATCATTTATTTCGCCCCGATACGATATAATTCTTTTTTTACATAATAATAATAATTGTATTTTTACCGATTTTGTTTTAAAAAATGAGTCAAAATCTATGTGTTTTCAAAAAAATGATTTTTTTTTCCTGTTAATGAATCAATATTCTACACTAAAAACGTTCCTGCTTTTCTCTTTTAGAATCAGTCATTTAAAAAATAAAATGCGAAAAACTTTTTTTTACGATTTTTCAAAAAATACTCAGAATTTTAATTAAACATTTAAAAACTTCGTCATTTATGAAGATAATCACACGAAACTTTTTTCCCGCGAGTAGAACAATATTATCTGACATCTGTACAAAGATTGAAAAAATTGCTTATGGATTTTAAAAAACTTAGTGTTTTTCGTCTAATACACTTTTTACAAAGATGTATTTTAAAAATTATATTTTTTTATTAAAAAATTACCGTTGTTTGCAACTGATGTGTGAAATTGAGAAACTTCAACTTAAAAATTAAGCCCTCAAAAATAATGAAAACTTTAAAAAAATATTTGCAAGATTCTAAGTGTTCTGCGCATGCGCGACAAAATCAGCGAAGGTCACTGTGTTCGCAGTTCTGTTTACAAATGCGAAGGGAAGGGGGTAGCTTTGAGTGATGAAAGATTACGGGAATTTTCCTGTTTCATGCTCTCTCATTGCTTAAATTATTCGCTATGTATAGCAGTATTTCATTCATTACAGATAAATGTTTTAAAGAGTGCAAGCTTTTATTTTTTTTTTTATAACTGATAGTTTTCTTCATTCTTAAAGAATTATTTGAGAACAGAGGAGTTAAAAGCCTTAAAAATTCTAAAATATATTTTTATCACATATAGTATTATTTTCTTAAAGTGAATTAATATTGATGCGCTTAGATGAAAAGGATTTTTAAAAAGTTCATACTCCAACCTTTTAGAATCAGTGATTTAAAAAAAAATAAAATGTCAGAAACTTTTGCGAATTTTTAAAAAAAGAATCGAAATTGAAATCAAACATTTAATAACTTCTTCATTTATAAAGATAATTGCATGAAACTTTTTTTCCGTGTGTTGAACATTTCAAAAAATGCTCACAATTTTAATTCAACATTTAAAATAGTTGTGGAATTTTGTAAATTTAAAAATTTCTACTTTTCTGTCTTTTTTCAACAAACACCTATTTTTAAAAAAAGGTACGTTTTCTTTTCCGGGGCTAAAAAATTGCAACAAAAAAATTGCAAGTAAGTGAAAATTAAAGTCGCACTGTTCACCTAACTCAGAGCTTTTGGGAATGCATCTCGAAATTTTGAACCATGGTCAAGAGGCGAGGACAACACTTTGAAAAAGAATAATGGAAGTGATTTTGTGAAGGGAAGAGAAAATTTATATAAAAGTAGAGAAAGCCTGTGCAATGCCGGGCCCATGCAGCTAGTCTGAATCTATTTTTTGTTGAAATGACAAAAATAATAGAAAAAACTTCCAACTTTGGATACTCAAATACTAGAATGCCAATTATTAGCATACTATGCAATGTGTGACATTTTAAATCAACTGGAATTTCCAATAATTAAAAACCAAATTTCAATAAATTTCTCAAGCACATATCAATTTATATATAAAATTGATTGTTAACAAACACTATGCTGTATCCTTTTTTCTTGTATATCTCCATTAAGAAATGCATAAGCCATCCATGGGAGTGTCATAAGTGATCCACCTGAATATCACTGTCAGTTATGCTTGCTTTGTATTATGTAATTCCGAAACATAATACAAAGCAAATAAATTTTTTTCCAGTATTTTAGTTTTTGCTTGAGAATATAATCAATGAAATGAATAATTAGCGCAACATTAATTAATCTAAGCCTGTTGATACGTATATTCAAATCTAAAAGTTAACACATTTCTTATACCAACTAATTAACTCACTAAACAGGGTCTCAAAAAGAATGGTATTTGAATCTAATCAAACACAGGAGAAAATAAGAAATAATTTAGAAAAAAGAAAGCTACAAAAGAATTCTCAGGTCATTTATTTTATTATCAAACACAGCCACAAATTCCTCGTTTAGTCATACTTTTCAATTAAATGTTAAGACTCAGCAAATTAAATTCAGGCTTCCTTAGAAGTCTGAAGAATGTGGGTTTTAAATTTAGAGAGAAAAGAGTTACATTTCCCCTTTTCCTCTTAAATTGTGAGTGAGCCTTGTCTTCTTTTAAACTTGGAATGAATCCCGCAAAGACTACATTAGCATTTAACACTGTGAATTAGAAATCTTAACTCTCACAACAAAAATTGTAATTTTTACAATTCGTATTTACTTTTTTACATTTCATCTTGCATTCATTCCTCCACTTGAGTTAATGATGAAGCTGAAATCAATATCTCAACAAAATGCAAATTAATCTAAATGATGTTTCCAGTTATGTTACATTAACTACTTCAAATATAGAGCTTTTGCATAGTAAAAAGTTTTAAGTTGCTATTGATCATCTTAACCTTTTGGAGACGGCGGTTTTTGTGAGAAAAATGCCCTTAAAGACGGCGCTTCCAGTGAAGTTTACTTCCCCCTTTTTTGAAGCTGATTGATGGCACCATACATCGGCGGACAAAAGAAGCAGGGTAGTCGTTGATACCCCACTGAAGAGTGGGGATGTTCGTGGCTTAGAAAGTCCCTAAACACGAATAGTCTCCCTTTCTTAGGGAAACGTTTTCTTGCAGAATCCAATGCAGTAATTACTAATGTTTTCAGTTCAAGAAAATTCAAGAAATTTATTTATTACATTTTTTTTAAAAAAAAATATTTCCTTACAATTCAAGCTGCTTCGTACCTAGATTTCATCTTCAATATTATTAAGAGCGTTGAGAAAAATAGCACAAAACAGTGGTGATAATATATAACATTTCATAAAAAAATTAAATGCTTATATCGTTGTAGAAAAAGGTACAATAAAAAAAATCCAAATTTAATTAATTTTATTTAAGAAAAAATTATTTATGTTTTGATTTTCAGTAAATTTATTAAAAGAGTTATAAAATGTTTTAAATTTATTTTTAATTCATTTAAATGCAGGAATTTGGTACACACCTGGTGTTAAAACTTAAAATAGTCAAATTAGAAATAAGAAGTAAATAATATGATTCATCATAAATAGCACATAATTATAATCAAAAACACAAAATAAAATAAAAAGCAAAATTGCTGATCCTGTCTCTATGCTATAATGTAAAGTTCAGACTTTCTCAAATCGATAATGAAGTAAGTGTAAAAGCTCTTACAAGTATTCACAGCATCTGCATGTCAATAAACATATTGTCATAAATAAATTATGCTTTTTTTGGAAACTTAATTGTTACTCAATTTATAATTGTTTTCTTTTTTAGAACATGCCACAAAAATCTTAAAAATTTAAATCCTCTTAAGAAATTTTGTATATATCTTCCATAAAGGAATGATACATTTGATGTATAATTGTCATTTTTTATTTTTCTATAATCCATTATATTGTGATACATTAGAATTCATAGTACTCAACGAATCCCAAGATTAAATCTACATTTTATTAACAAGCCTTATTCAAAGTTAAAATCTTATTTTAATTTGATCTAATTCTTTTTATATAAGCTGAAAATTATTATAAAACATTTACTGTGGCAAATAAATGAGATGTATAGCAGTTAAGTGTTTCACATTATGCTATAAAATGTGAATATTCTAAGCCTATAAATGTTGACCCTTGTTGAATTGTGCGACATTGTAGTCTCTACATGTTTTTATTGAAAAATGGTCACGATTAGAGGTTCCATTGTGTAGCAGAGCTGATACGCATTAAATCAAAATCCTTACGTTGTCGTGGTGTGGAAATAAGAAGTGGGGGTTCTAGCTCTGCTCTCTTTACTTGATCGTCATTTAAATTACGAGGTCCGTCTTATTACTTTAAACCCTAATAGAACTCATAAATGAAATATTAATAATTTATCAATTTACCTCGTGTTCCTAAAAATAAATTCTTTAAAAGTACATTAGAAATTTCAAATTACATTTTTTCCAACATTAATAAATGGTTTTTATTAGTAAAAAAGAGAAAATGCTTTGAATTTTTAGAATACTTGACAGTAAAACGCATACAATAAGCTGATATCAAATGCAAAATATTATGACAACAAACATATTTAAGTTGTCGAGGAGCTTCATGTATCTCGGTAAACTTGTTTATATAAAAGGATTATATTATTCTTATTTATAATTGTTTCTTTTGCGAGTAAGGACAACATATTGGGTCTTAACTTTTTTTCATCATTTGTACAAAAAGGTTATATTCTTAGCCTTTGAATAATCCTTACTTTTTTATTTAAAATTTCAAAAGAATTGCCTAATATTGGTTAAATTCTAAGATTACTGCTCTGATTTTTGTGCGATAATGAACTGACTTTGGTGTGTGATTTTGTGCATAAGATAGAGTCAATACATTCCTACAAAGCCAACTCTTTCTACCAACATTCAAAACAATTACAAAACCTTTCCTTCTTAACGCACAGACTCCACAGTCGGGTTATAGATAACTGACAACAATTTTTCTTTGACTTTCTTCAAAACGAAGGAAGACTTTAGCTTCGAATATCGCTCC
>BMAV01004942.1:512778-546081 GCA_019973955.1 Trichonephila inaurata madagascariensis
CCCCCCCCCCCCCGCTTCGTTCGGACAGTCCCCTAAGTGACTGGGTGCTTTTTACCATATCTCTCAAAATCTAACACAATATCAGTTCCCTGAAGGATTATTTTCATTCTCCTGATAACGTGCACAAAGTAGGAGCGAGCTTTCTTGAAGGGCTTGGTTGGCATAGTTTCTGTTTATCCTATGTACGACAATTTCATTGAAAAGGAAATGCACTCTCTAAAGATTTATTACGGCAACAAGAGGAAGAATAGTTCTCCAGCTACTTGAAAGCAACTTTGGAAGATTTACAAGAAGGCAGATGTGCATATCTAGGTTTTATTACACCAAAAAAAGGCATATGATAGTCAATAATGATTATAGAACTAAAGCATCAACAATAATCAAGAGGGACAATCATTCTTTGTCAATATAAAAGATTTTAAAACCTGCTTTCATGCTCATTAACAAGAACGATCTGATTCTGTATTCAGAGTTTCAAACGTTCAATAGCCTTAGAGCGCACCCGCGAACACTCCTTTCTTTATACTATCATTCATAAAAAGTGTGAATCACGAATAACTAGACAGGAAAAAAAAACAGAGAACAAACACGTTTTTTTTACTGCAATATCTATTAGACTAAAAACTATCTATTAGACTACGTTCTGATTATGTTTATTTTTCAGATAGATTTTAGAGCATTTTGCAAAATTTTTTGCAATTTTTATTATAAAGGAAACTTACTTTATATTTTTTTTAATCAGTAAATCCAACACTGTAGAACTTTAAAATATAATATATAACAAAAGCAAGGATTTCATTTTTGCTTTTAAGGTTTTTGTATAAATCGGGGCATTTTTCTTATGCTGAAGAACTCTTAATATACGTTTTTTACAAATTTGAAAGAAAAAATATCGGAATAAATAGTTTGTTTCGAAGACTCATCTTTTATACATCAATTGTCATAATAAAAAATGTCGAAGTTAGTTTCTTGCATTTTATAAATAAATTCGAAGGACTAAAATGTGGATAATTTTAAGAATCTGTAACGAATATTTCTGTAATTTTTGTCGTTGCAAATATCTTTTCTTTTTTCGTTTTTTGTTGTTTATACAGGTTTAAAAAGGTTTTTTTTTTTTGATGTTTCGATATAAAATTTTTAAAAAATTTCTTCATTAAGCATAACGTAAGGTAACAATAAAAATACGTTTCTGTACATTAATACATTGTGTAATAATGCATAAATTTTCATCAAAAATTGAATGCAAAATTGCTTAAAGTTCTCCACAAATATATTTTAAGTTGTTTTACAGCTATATAAAAATTAATAAAAATGTAGAACTGAAGTATTTTTAAATTTGGCAGATGCATATAGAGAGAACTATGCGTGTATTAGTAACAAAAACATGCATTAAGAAAATACGTAATGTCATCCTTTAGTATGAAAAATTATAATAAGAATCATTTAAACACACGGTACAGCGGCTCCTTTTATCACATTATTTCCTGTGAAAGGTGAAATTGTCGCTTTATGGGTTAGTTGTGGGTCATCCCAGACTATTTTACTTTGTTCTTCGGAGACAACCTCATCTTTAACCTCTGGCTTAAATTTAAAGATTGATCTAAATCATCTTCCTCATTTTCTAACTCACAATCAAAATCAGAATCGTCAAAAATTTCGTCTTCTAAATCAGCTAAAACTTTCTGAATCTTTTCAGTGGTAAGTCCTCTTTTACGTTTAGGCATTTTTTTTTTAAAAAAGGAATCAAATTAATTTAAAATGAAATGATTAAGTAATCGAAATGACAAAATCGCTTACAAAAATAACTATGCACTCTCCGCTAGTGAGAATTTAAGCATAAGGGAAAAAAGAGGGATTTCTAGATACGGTTCAAAGAGGGAACTGTATCGTCCTCCCTTTTAAATACAAAAGAAACCGATCAAGCAAATGATGTTCCAGGACTGTAATAGGCCTCATGCTGTTTCGAAAGCTGTTAAGTGGGAAAAGCATTGCGTGGCCGCTACAGCGGCCAGAGCCGTCTTTTAAGGGTCTGTTCCTCTTGGCCGTTAGATCGGCCAGCCGTCCTCAAAAGGTTAAAGCATATAACAAATATTTTTCATTATTGACATGTTCTAACAAATTAAACAATCTCTAGCCTCCTTTTTCATTATTATCAATTGGATTACTTTGCAATATAACTGACAAAGTTATTAGAATCATGTATATAATCCTTGGTGAAAGATTGTTCTGTTATGACAATTTACTCAATCTGGAAACAGCATTATCAGGATCTGGTTTAGCATTTCTTATACTTAAGACCTATACTAACTTTCAATAAACTGCATCTACATATTAGTAAGTATTTTCTCATTTATAATTTAAAAAATAGGTGTTACATAAAACAAGAATATTTTCACATAAAACCTCTACAACTTCAGAAAGGTACAAAGTTGCACCTGTTAATCATTATCATTCAGAAATAAATTAGTTGAAACCTGCTACTATTCTGTACTTGCTGATAGTACTTTCAACTGGCAAATATTTTGAAAAAAAAATTAAATTCCTTATTTATAAATCAGGTCAGTTCTTAATTTAAGGTACTTTTTAAAATTATGTAAGTTTTAATAAGCAATTTTTTCTGTACTTGAAAATTTAGTACTCTGCCTCACTAGCAAATCCTCCACAAGAGAAGAAAATACTTTTACACACTTGATTAATAAGATACCTCTTCAAATTTAAAATTTTTTTTAAAAAAGAAGTGTGTGTTCATACCCTTTTTATTATGTATCATGACCTTTAATTTTTGCAACTTGTTCTTCCAAATCAATAGTGAATCCAGTTTTAACACTTAAAATTTTACAAATTGATTTTTCACTTTTTTAGTGTTTCAAATTAAATACAGATTATTTCATCTTGCATGGTTTTAGGATTATGCAGAACACATCCCCTTCTTAATATGTAATTTTGTTTTTTGAAACAGTTTTTTGCAGAACATTATAACCAAGTTAAAAAGGAAGCTATATTGAACAGCTTGAAAATATTTTTAGTTCCTTTCCTTTAGTTTTGTTAGTTGTTTTGAAAATATGTTTAGTCCTTTTTTAATACTTTGACAAAATATTTTAAGATTCATAACAGAACGAAAAGGTGGGGGGAGAGAAAAAGGTTCAGAAAAATTTATATCTCACAAACTATATTTTTAAAAAATGAAGTTTTTTCAAGCATATGTAATATTTCTACAAGCCATGTTTTCTTTTATTATTATTTACATAATGTAGCTTTAACATTCTGATTTCACATATATCTACAATTAATTTTCAAAGAAAGCATCATAAATAATTTAATGCAATATGAGCTTTCTACTAACAAAAAAAAACCTGTAATGGCATGCAAACAATTATGCTGTTATAAAAAAACAAATGGAAGTATCTACAGCCTAATTTTATGCAGAACTTTAAAACATGAAATGAAAATTGATGTATTCCCAAAATAACTTTATGGAAAAAACAACATACCTATGATATAAAATGATGAAATGCTCATCATTTTTGCTGCTCCATCTGCAGCATCCATGAATATGGGTGCATGTAAAAACACCTAAAAAAATAAGAAAGTGTTAAATAAGATAGTATCAGTATTTTAAATATAACCTGTGATACTAAATTTTAACAAATATATTAAAAAAAATTAACTTATGAATGAAATGTGTGACATACTACAAAAATATTAATTCAATCTCACAAACCTTAAATGTAAGGAGCATTAAATCTAAAATTTAAGTTTTCAACTCACATCAACAAAGAAATGCTTCCTATTAGATTATTGGCACACTAGAGCAACAAAATGAGTTCAAATAAAGTAATTTTAAACTATGATCTATGATCAACAACTTTTTATTTTAGAATTCTTAGCAAGAGAATTCTCTAGATAAATTATGGGGTCATAATCAGACCTCTTGATCATTTAAATATCTCTTAAAAAAAGCATTAATTAAAACATGCCATTTCATATAGATTTTAAATAAGTTTATCTTATATTAATTTATAAAAACTAAAAAATAAATAAAACTTTTATTTTCCAATTAAAATTACTTGTGTGATTATATGCTTATACAACGGAACTCTAACTACACAAAATATGCAATAAGTCCAAATACATTAAGTTAAACTGATGGGAAATATGGCACAATGAAATTGAGTAAAAATTGGAATCTTCTAAAACCATCACATGAAAAGTTTGAATATCTAGTATAATGAATATTTTACCATTATACAATATCAAAGATATATTTAACATTAGCAGAGATAACTCAAGCTCCAATACTGAAATGGCTAGAAATCACCAGAAAATATTGCTTAAGAAATCACTTATACTGTGTTGCAATTTCAAATGAATGTTATTTTGATAATGTCATGAGAAACTAAGTCTCTGAATAACTGAATTAATCATGTATGTAATATTTAATGTATGTAATCATGTATGTAATATTTAAAAAGTGTACTCATAAATTAACTTTTTTTTTTTACACAAAACGGCTTGACATCAATGTCTGCAAAAATGAAAGTCAATACATTGCTAAAACTGAAGAAAAAAATATCAATACTCATTCTATCTCAGAAAGAGAACAGGCCACAAAAATTAAAGAGAAAAGTATGTTGTCTCATCTTACAAAGGTGAACTTTTTGTCAATAAATGAATAACAGGTAATAACTTCTGGGCTAGAACTCTGATACAGTACTTCATAAGTATACAAAAGTAATATTAGTACAATCAAATCACCAAAATCAGAGTTATGCAAGGTTCAGTTCTCAAAAAAGAGCATAAATATGTGTGTTTGAACTAACATTTTTTACTATCCACTTTTTATGAAAAAATTAAAATGAATAAAGAAAACCTGTATTTAAAGATAAAATTAAACTAGTCATTAAATGAGAACCTCTTTTAGATATATTTTTTAGGACATTATGCAAGTTTTTTTTGCAAAACACTACCAATTTGCAAGATTGTTTCCTGCAATCAACCAGTATTGAATAGCACAGGCACTACAAACATTATAAAATATACATATCAAATGTCAAAATATTATGATTTTCTAATATACTTAAATTGTAGCCAACAATTTAACACAGCATTTATTTTATTTTATTTCTGCTTATAGTATTAAAATTTACACAAATAATATAACAGAAAAAGTTTTGTAAACTTTCAAATTTTTAAAAATGTTACTCAGGACACAAAAAGTTCACAAATGTTAACACTGCAGCATGTGATAGGTCTATGTCAGTAAAAAAGTGTGAGGCTAAAGTAAAGAAATTTGACACTTTAAAAAAAGGATTTGTTAACAAAGAATTAGTTTCTTTTTAAAGAAATAAATTAAAGCCTTTTTAATAATAAAATATTAAAATCTTTTAAATCAGTTCATAGTAAATTATAGAACAAATAAATATTATAAGACAATCCTAAGAGCAGAGAGGATAAAACCTGTTTAAAATAAATGCTGAGCAGATGATTTTTTATACCTCCTTCCCATCTTCACCTTACATACTTAACACTTCATTGCATTTTTAACTCTTGGTTATCTCATAATTATAATACAAAAATTTCAAAAATCAAATGAATGGGCTTTTATAACTTTAACCGTACTTAAAATTAATTACATTTTCATAATTTTTGCCTCTAAGGATAGTCAATAATCACTGGCTTGACAAGACAGACATTTGATGCACAGATGATGGCTTCACAAATATGCTTTATGAGTACCTAAAAAATAAAATTTATATTCTAGTTCTAAGCTAAAGGGATATTTCTAATACAAAAAAATGCAAAAGCATAAAACTTCATCTGAATTATTTATAAAATCAAAATGAATAAGCAAAATAAACTAACAAAAATATTGCAACAGCAAACTGCAATAAAATTCATTTTAATACACGCTATAAGAAAAATAACACTTATAAACTTAGATATAATAAAATTATTCTCTACTCTTCTCTTTTTCTATTGATTAAGGAATATTTTGGTTATAATAACCTTCAATCAAAAAGTTAAAATACAGGTACAATCCATTAATCATCTTTAAATAAATATAAATGATTTCAATAATTACTCTTTTTCTAGTTAAAGAGAAAACCACAAAAATCTGAGAATATTCTACACCAGGGGTGTCAAACTCTCAAAGGCTAACTTGGGTCAAACAAACAAAGTTTAATTTTAGGTGGGCCACAAAAAAATCAATGTTCCTTGAAACATAAATTTAATACGAGTACTATATTACAATAAACATAAATAAAAGAAAAAATTATTGTTTACGTCCTGATGCTTGACATATCTTCTCGGTTACTATCTTTCCTTTTTCGGGAGAAATTTTGATATTTTACTATATATTATAGTGTGCGGATATACTGGCTGGGCTGCTAAAATGTTCGTTGTGGGCCGCGAGTTTGACACCCCTGCTCTACACTAAAACTAGACAGATTTTTGTAAGAATAGATTTTAAGATTAAAGTCTAAAATGTTATAAGAAAAATTTGAAATAAATGAAGTTGAAACATATATTCAATATTTAAAAAGAATTAGAGCAGCAATACTTAAAAATTTCTTATAGGCAGATGGCCTTAACTTTTTAAAGCAACACAAAATATCAAAATAATTTCATATGAAAAAAACGCAAATGCAATGATTTAGCTTCCTTCAGATTTTTTCAAAAGAAAAAGTGAAATTAGAATATAACTATTTAAATAATACATTACAATAATAGAATTAATCCTAACAAAAGAATCACCTTATTCATCATATTTAGTACAGTTCTATGGCTTTTATTACTTATTAAAAATTTCAGTAAGTAATAAAAAATGATTGGACAGGATAATACAAAACATGCAAATACAAGTATTAACCAAAAACAAATTTTTAAAAAGTTAAAAAAAAATAGTTTCTTTAATTATAATCACAGTATGTTGCAACTGTAGTGATAGCATGGTTCAATATTCCAGTTAACATTTTACCACAACTGCACAATCAGCTGTTTGCAAAGGAAACCATTATCCTGAGATATAATTAAGAGACAACAGCAATTGAAAAAATACTTAGAAAAACTTAGACTAACTTGTGTTCAATATAAACAATGTTTCTTTGGGACTACAAAATAGCCATAAAGAGTGGATATGTATAAAATCTTTACTTCATCCAAAAAATGGCTAGTATCTTTTATAAATCATTTTGGTATATATTGGTATAATGTAAAATTTTATGTTCTGTTTATAACTATGACAGTATAAAAATAATTTACATTTAAAGCAAGATTATCTTAATAGATTCAGTTGATAAAAAGCATAAATTAGTATGTAACTCTTTGAATATGCTCCTCTTTAATAGAAAAAAAGGAAAGAGACTTAAATTCTTTGACTAATTTCTTGTTAGTAGAAAATTAAAAGAGACAAATTTGAAAAAAGTAGAAAAGATAAAATGTGATTTAAAGTTTAAATATATATATATATATATATATATAAAACTTTGGTGTATATGTTACTTTAACATAACATTTAGAGGAGGTTTTTGTTTAAAAAAACATCATGAAGGAAAAATTTTTAAAATGAACCAAAAAAAAATATAAAACAAAAAAAAATCATTTTTAAACAAGTTTAAAACTTTTTCAAAAGTTATGTACTCCAGATATTAGGATATCAGATAATTGCAATATGAGATGCTTACAATTTGGCCTGAATAGTTCTTAATCCCAAAACAGTTTATAATTATTAAACTTTTCCAGAGAATTTTTTCCAACTCCACTTAAAAGGATGCCTACCTCCTAAAGTTCATTCGAGTTCTACATACAGATTATAATAAGATTCAAAACAATATTCAAATAATTATAAAACCACATCTGATTTTTTTTCAAGAAAAAATTTTTTTTCAAAAAGCACAAAAAAAAAAAAAAAAGCTCTTCATACATAGTAGTTAATATACAAATGAAGAATTAAAAATTTTACATAAATTACCATAAAGACGCACATTACATGTCATTACAAAGCTTTTTCAATTCTTCATTTTTGAAAAATATGATAATTTTGAGAAAACTAAAACTATAGAATTTTAAATAAAAAAATACATTATATTACAAAAGTTATTCAGAAGAATAATCAAGTTTGATTCTATAAATGGTATATAAAAATATCTGAATAACCTAAATGTTACCGAGAGCGGAATTATAACTGAAAGAGGGTGGGAAAACATTTGTATACTAACTAAATTTAAATTGTCTAAAAGTTTAACACATGAAAAAAAACATTATAAAAAATATATACAACATAACATTTTTAATATTTCACATAAAATCAGGACAAAATCAAAAATTATAAAAATCTATTAACTACTGTCTTTAAAACCAAAATACTCAATTACTTTTACAAAATATAGCTACTTTTTTATATAAAAATAATCCCTAAATTGTATTAATTCTTTATCTCTAATTAATTAGGGTGATGTTATTTATGGTGCTATTATTTAGCTGAGAAAATATAAATAAAACTAAATAAATATTTAAATAAAATTAAATAAGCAAATGTGCTAACATACAGAAAAAATGTAAATATAGAAAAAAATGCAAATATGCAAAATAAAAATAAAAAATAAAAGGTATCAGAATGGTATAGTCAGTATATATATATACTTCAAAGGAAATTTAAAATAACTAATATAGATAAAGTTAAATCATGAATTATATATATATATATATATATAAGACTTAAATTGAGATATACCCATAATTTGAATCTCCTTTATTATTTAACATCTAATTCATATATCCTAATAAACTATTTCAAAACACGTTTCAATTTATCTTTTTCTAAAGCATTAAAAAATGTTATGTTGGTATATTTATTACCGATTCTTTAGACCTTGAATTTTTGATAGATTTATAGGTGATTCCAAGAAATACAAGATCATTAATTGCTTTCATGTGCCTTACAAACTGGGATTTAATACTCCATAAACAATGTCATTTCTAAAAATAAGTAATTATTCCCTTCACCTAAACACGTGGCTGTATTTTTTTATAATGCGTTTTTCTCTGTATATAAAAACTTGATACTTGAATAATTCCCTCTTGCTTTTTGTCTCCATCAGCATAAAAAAGCATGTTTGTATTTTTGTGCTGTGTGCTTTCCGTTTTCTGTGTAGTGTGTCCAGATATGTTTGTGTGTCACCATGAATAAAAGCTGGATATAAATTAAGATGTTTCTTCGAAAAAATCTCAACACTACAACAACCAGGATAATGAACTGCATAAAACCACCACTCGCGCAACACTTATTGTTTATATAAGTGTGTAGTTGACATACATTTTCCATTATTAATAATTTGTTTTTGGAGTTATTCAGAAATACATAACACAATAAGAAATAAAACTAGTAGTCAATGATTGTGCAAGGCATGCATCAATCTCCCAACTCTCAATGAATTTCTACCTACTTTCATCATGAGAGTTCTTGTTACAAGAAATTTTAAACAATTTTTCTGTATTTTAAAAATTATTTTTGTTAATTCCTACTCAATACTAACGGTTATGCATATATCTCTTTTTACATTTTTACACAATTTTAGTTTTATGTATTTTTAAACACTTTTGGTTGATTATTTTCATGTTTATGTTAAATTGGGAGGGGGGATTCTATAACACACTCAATTACAGGTAAAATTTTAATTTTATACCTTCAAGATATGGATGTGTGCCAAGAGCACTGTCATACATAAGTATCTAGCCGAGGGTGCATAGACTGTAACACAATCTCTAATCTTGTATATTTTTCTCAAAATTTTAATTATGAATACCATTTTTCTAATCACCAGTCTCATTTCATTTCTAATGTTAAAAGGACTAAACACTGTATTTTCAAATTTATTCGTGATTCCTAGAAAAAAATACTTTAACTTAAAAATGTGCCTTACTTGACACACACACACAATTGAAACATTTCTCTAAAACCACCAATGCAATTTCTAAAACTAACACCTGTTTCCCTTCACTTAAACATATAACATTCCTATTACATTTTCTCCTGTGTTTTTCCTTATCTATATGTATGTAGAGATTCTTCTGCCTCTTCTGGTGATTTGTATTTGATGCGACAGGTCGCACACTTTTGAATTCTCTTCATGTTTTGTCTAGCCATCATTAAATAAATCCAACAAAAATGAATTCATTATACCGTAAAATCCGGCGTAAAACGCGCACTTTGAACACAAAAAATAAGACCAAAACTTAAGGGTGCGCGTTATACGCCGGGTATAAAAATGATAGCTTGAAAAATAGCAAAAGATATGAACATAAAAAAACTTTTCTTCTACATGTATCGAAACACTGTTTATTTAAAAGAAACAACTTGCCTTACGAACTAAGAGTTGTAGTTCTAGAAGCATACACTATTTTTTCAAAAATTTGGGATAATACCTCGAATAAATTATCTCAAAGCATAAAAGCAATGTATACTAATATTTCAGAATTCTTCGTTAAAAAGGGGTTGCGCGTTATACGGCGAATATACCTAAAAATTAAAAAAATCAGCTTGAAAGTATAGGTGCGCGTTATACACCGATGCACGTTATACGCCGGATTTTACGGTATATATATAAGTATATTCTCATTTGAGCAAGATAAACAGTTTCATAAAACTGACCAATTTTTTTATTTAAAAAACCTGAATTGCCTATTATTAAAAACCTATTATTTGTTTATATTGACAGATTTAACCCTTTAACATGTGGTGGTATCTCTCTGAAACCACACTTTACAAAAAAACTCTTCTGTGAGAAAAATGCATCGTTTTAAAAACCTTTTTTGAACACTTTCAAAAAAAGTTTCTTTAGCAAATAAAAACAGATAAATATTCAAAGTAAGTTATGTACATTTTTGCTGCATATGCTGTTCATAGCATAACTAATTTTTAGAATGATAAATTATAAAAAGAACTGCCTCATAATAAGTCATCTAAGTGGTGGTTTCATAGGGATACCACCACGCGCTTAGAACATGAAAACTGTCCGACTTGTAAAACTTACGCGTAAGAGATATTCCCCCTTGTTTTTCTTTTTTCTGACTCAGGCAGTGAAGTAACTAATAATTTATGGGGGGTTTGCTATTACTTTGGGGGAGGGGATTTTGTTTATATTGAAATGGTGATGTTTTTCTGGAATGGAAATTTTTTCTCATCTCTCATTTATGTTCTTTTTATACTGAAGGGAGGTCAAAAAAATTTTTTTTTTTTTGGATGGTGAATATATGTTCTAATATAGCTGATACTATTTCTTTTAATATTATTTTTGCTTACCTCTTTCTCAATTAAATTTGCTAATATTTAATCTTTTGAAGATAATTTTTATCAGTATTATTGCATGTTTTAATAATTTAATAATAAAGAAACAATGAAAAATCTGGCTATTGAAGTTGATTTCAATCTTATAGTTATATTTTGTAATATTTAACATTTAAAATGTAATTCTAATACTTAATATTGCATGTTTTAGTAAATTTATTACAAAATATATAAAGAATAATCTTACAAATCTGATCCAAATCATACATTGTTCATCCGAGAATTATGTCGTAAGTGCGCGGTGGTACTCCTATGAAACCACCTCCCCCTAGGGGGGATGTACTGTAAATTTTTTTAAAGGTATTTTCTCTGTTCTTAGGTTCTATACATAGCATTTATTAATTTTATTTTGAAAAATTTAGAGAATTTATTTTTCCGCGCGTCAAAGGGTTAAGTGACATAAGATACATATGGATCTTCTTACTCTGACCTTGAAAAAGGTGGTACTGGAATCTATTTTATTTACCCAAATGGTGATTCCTATAGAAGTCCCACAGGTAAAATTTCCTCAAACTTTACGTGTGAGCTTATGACCATACCATTAAAGGACCTTTAGATAACTACCACAACAGGGTAATTAAGAGTTCCAGTGGCATTCTACTGTTCTCAGACTCTAGATCTACATAACAGGCGATCCTGAGAGGCAACTCTCAACTGATCCAGGAATTTGCCGTTATATAAAAAGTAGTTGCAGTCCAAAGAACTTGCATTTGCAATGGATACCGGCCAACGTAGACATTTTCGGCAATGAGTAAGCTGATATTCTTGCCAAGGAGGCACGAAATTCCCTTCTATTTTCCAACACCCCTATTGATGCACATGCAATACCCAAACGTAAGCTCACCTCCCATCCACAGTTAAGAAACACTTCATTCCAGATCTTAATTGTAACATCGTAATTTCAACCACCATAGCCAGACTACGTACAAGACACTTTAAAGGGACGAAAATATCCCCTGATGGTCAAAGTTACAATATTTGGTCTCACTGACCTGGCATTCAACTTTCTCTTAATAATATTTTTAATTGTCCTTCTATATTGGTTCAACTTCACAACATAGACCTAAGCCCCATGAACCATCAACTACTTTATTCGCCAAAGGTCGTCGACATAGCAAGGGCCATTTTGGATGTCTTCGGCACCATTTGATATCTCAGAACTACTTATACAAGACAACAGCACAAGTGACATTGAATGTCACCATCAATTTATGCTGAATACCTTGCCTCACAAATACATATCTACACTTTCTATAATACCCATAAACTATTTCAGTACATCAAGGAGGATGGTACCATCCACTTCGGGAATAACCGAATTAAAATACAAAGCACAATGTGATGCAGTGAATAACAACACTTATATTGAAAACAGATGCCATTTCCAATGTTATCCTAATTTATAAGTTATTTGCTAGTGAACAATTTATGAGAAAAGTAAAGTGATATTTTTAATAGGAAAGTTTTCATCTTTCAAAAAACCATATCTACTTTTCTCAAATTTAAGTTATTTTTTTATTAATGTTTAACAAAACTTATATAGGAAGAAATACAAGGAAAAATAAATTCATAAAACAATTTTTTAGGATCATTTTTCAATGAAATTATTTAATACGAGATAAATCTTTCTTAAAAAAACTAGCTATTTCATATGCAACTCCAGCACCAAAAAAGAAAAAATTCTGAATACATAGCACATTCTATAATCGCAAATTGGTGCATATTTTCAGGCCATATTTAGTTATTCCTATCTTAAGAATTACTCGTAACCAAAATTATATATATATATAAGGACAGGATGTTCAACAAATATATCCCTAATTTTATTAACCAAGAAGAGTAGGAATATTTGTCCCTGAGCATTGATTTGTAGGAAGGCACATACCAATACTTGTTCCAGAAATGTGTTACGATAGGTGGCCACCATTTAAATCAACAATTCTTATTGTGCTTTTCTGCTTATGTATTTACTAACTATTAATTACAAAATGGTTTAAATATTTTCAGTTTGTAAGCAGATATTGTTACTTTCTTAGCAAAATTTACTACTGCATCACTATTATTATCCCCCTCCCAAGATTTGTTTATTAATGAAGAAAATTATGCTTTTTTTTCAAAGCTAGAAACCAACATCCCAATTGTTCCACAATACAAGGGATATCTTTTGGGCACGTACGTGCTTATAGACATAACTCTTTTACTTCAAATATATTATGTTTTCTAATTTTAATTTTTTTTAAATTGTTTCATTTTTTTCTTCAATTATGAGCTTAACAAATGAAAATATACTGATAATTTAATTAAATAGTAACATTTAGTCTTGAGGAAGAATTTGTGAAAAAAATGATTACTGGAGAGATTTGTGGTCTTAAAAATTCTACTCTTTTATGTTATTTTAAAACTATTTTCATAATTAAAATATCAAATAGAAACTCACTCATGCATATTATATTAATTTTAGACTTGATAATACTCTTTATGTATTTAAGTAACCAAGAAAGAAAAGAAAAACAAGAAATTTTCCAAGAATACAATTCCCCTCCCCCCCCCTGTATGAAAAATTACTTTTAAGCACCCATATAAAACTGAATACACTCAAAATAACTGTCCTTAAAAATTCAATATTTTTATTTCATTAGAATGCACATAAACTGATAACAGCAAACAAAATTGACAGTTTATTAAAATAGTAATGCCATCCCCAAGAGAGGCGCTGAACCTTTCAAAACATCAATATCATAATTCAATGCAAGTTTAAAAAAATTAATGTTTCACAAGACATACTAAAATAAGCTTTTTTTTCATCCCCCCCCCCTTCTATGAATGCAACCAGCTGAATTTCTCAAAATAAGTAACTGAATCTATGCAAGACATTTTGTATTGTCATTTAAAAAATTTCACATCTACTTAATATTTAAAATTACACACACAACTAGATATAATTTATACCTGGATTTTTAGTTTTTAAATGTAATTGTGAACATTTGGGTCATTTGATTTTATTTTTTAAATTTCATTTATTTAGAGGGAATTCTTTATTACATCTTGGGATTGCACATATATACTAGAGTGAATAGAAATTTTTTTTTTTCAGAATTTCAAAACCTACCTACAAAGAAAAGATGTTCTCTTAATGGGAAAATATAATAAGAAAAAATTCTATGTTAAGTACTCCCACAAGGTGAATGAAGTTTAGGTATTCGAGCTTTTTAACCCTCTCGTAGAATAGTTATTTTATCTAAGTTTCAAAAGCTGCATACTGTTTTATTACATATTTCAAATCTACATACTAAATCTACATTTTAAAGTTAAAGTATACAAAAAATTTTTGTAAAAGAGTTTTTATTTTAAAATATAGAATTAGATCATAAAAATATGAACACAAAAACATAAACAGGAACAGCATGGATAGCACAGATAAATAGTCAGAAAAAATGTATACATGCGGAAATCGCAGGTTGTGCAAATTTTGCTACATCTACGTTGCCTATGGAAATTGTGAGATGCACTGCAAGAGGGTTATGGTAAAGAGTCAAAGTAACTTTTGTTAAAGAAAAACAGGTATTTTAGTACTTTTTAACATTTATTATGATGAGAGGATGCCTTACTAAACAGTTACAAGAAAAATATCAGGTACATTCAACAGCTCCTTTAGTATTTAATTTTTTAAAAACCTGTCAAAATTACAATGCACAATAAAACGAAAGACGGAAAAAAGCTTGGATCTATATGATTTGATGGTGCGGGGAAGGGGTTATTGCAATGGTCACTGGGTTGCAATGGGTTATTGCACTACTCATTTATCAATAATCATCAATATTAAATTTTGAAATTATTTTTCTCCAGATCGTCATACTACTGAACATCTTTCCTCATAGGTCTCTCTCTGATTATTAAAGATTTTTTTCCCTTCATATAACTGTGATTACCTAACGTATACCTAGTTTAATACAGGATTTTTAATCCATAAAATTGAAAAAAACTTTATTTTCAGTTAAAAGTTAATGCATGAACAAAAATTATAAATTAAAAATAGAAAATTAAAGAATTTATATACTTTTGTACAGATCTTAATTATTGGATTGAATAAAACAATACAACATCAACACAGACCATTGTGGAATACGAAAAATAACTTTATATTTTACTTTGAACATATGTTACTTAACTCCACCAAAAATCACAACATTAGTTTCCCTTAAAAGAATATTAGGATGTTGATAGTAATTAAAAGAACGTGTGTGTCAATGCATCTCTTTATAACCAAATCTTAATTATATTTTGCCACACAAATATATCCATTTTTTAAAAATATTTTTTCTTAAAATACTAAACATTAATAATAACACTGTAGGCATAAAATATCCCCATAATAGCGATCAATTCGTAAAACAGCAGATGTATACTATACATGGAAGTTCTAATGTGTAACTAAAATAGCATAATGCACATAGTTATAAATAAAATACACAAATCTTATAAGATATAAATTTTTTTACTTCCCAAAATTAATAACAATAAAAAATCAAAATCCTAACATATTCCTATTATGAATAACAGATGTTACTTTCCTTATCTCATAAAAAAAAAAAAAAAATTATAATCTAATTCTGTGTGCTCCAAGAATTTATATTTCAACAAAAAATTTCAATAAGTTAGTACTCTTCAACCCATTACCTTTAATATATTTTTTCTCCTTTTTAAATCATTTTAATGAACATGTTTTCCCCCAAAATTAATATAATATAAAGACTACATATCACCTAATGTGTAAATACTCAAAGAAAAAAATTACAATAACAACTAGGAATCAAAGCCATTAAAGAATTTCATACGAAGTGTTGGTGCTTTTCATTAGGTGCAAGCAATTAACCTTCATATATATCATTCAAATTACGAACACAGGCATTATACCCATTTGATTCTCTTTTCATAAGCTGCATTGTAAAAACTGACAATTTATCAGAATGAAAATTTAGAATTAGGGACTTCTTTATCCTTTTAGAGCAGCGATAACAAATTCAATTACTTAAGAACAATGCATCAAAAATTTAGCAAAATTCTATCAATGAAGCAATCAAATATATCAGTTTTGCTATCGATATTGTGCTGGTATGAATTGCAATTCTTTTTTCTTTTTGTAATTGTAAGAGTTAGTAATAGCAAATAACAATGGAGTAGCAGCCATTTTAGGGGAGAAACTAATATTTTTAATTAACACTCATATCTTCCAAGTGAAAAATATCCAAAGAATATATATTGTTTCAAGACGATTGGGATCTTGACTATTTTGTAGAGAAAAACAAACATGAGTCAACAACTTGTTTGATTTGTCGTGAAAATGTTATATATTTAAAATATATAATTTTGCTCACATCACTTTACCATTAAGCACAAATTCTTCAATAACTTTTTTTCTCAGGGGTCTCTTTCAACATGAGATAAATTGGCTTTTTTAAAAAAATCTTAGCAAAATATTTTGTCGGTGGTAATGTCACAAAATGCAGAGGTGACAAAAGCATCCTATAAAATTTGTTACATTATGTATATTGATAAACATATGAAATTGTTAAGGATAAACATATGAATTAATACAGAAATTGTTAGTGTTTCTTAAATGCTTCTGATGTGTACTCTTTAATAAATCCAACTACTTGTTCAGATATTTTTTTCAGTAAAATCGAACAATATTTGAATAAATTTGAAAAAAAATGCACAAGCAAGTTTTAACTAATTTTAAACAAATCATACTGATTTCAGTCTGGAAAAACTCTTTGCTAAACATCCTACACTTGATAAATTAATATCTGAAAATAAAATATGTGAGGCTTTGTCAAAAGAAAAAATCAAACTATCAAAGAGTACATGGCAGCTTTGTTTTTATGACAGTAGAATGCAAACAAGGGGCTTGGGATTATTGATGAAAGAAAATTGAAATTATCCTATTACTGGGCAAAAAAAGCAGTATAAAACATATTCTTTGATAGATTTTATATAGTTTTAAAGTGTAATACAAAATTATAAGTCTTAATATATTTTGATCAATTTTCCTCATTTTAAAAGTACTTGATCTTATAGCATCCCTCCCCCATTAATCCTCATGTTGTGGCCCGTGTGAAATAATTGTCATACTCGTATGTATGTATGTATGTCGTAAAAGGTTGAATATCCCTGTTCTAAAGTTTCAATAGTAACAATACGAAGCGATTTCATTTGAAACCACCTTAAAAAAAATCTCCTTGTCCGATGATTCCAAAGCCAGTTCAGCATATTTTATCTGACAATTTCCCACATTGCACATTTGTGGTACCCAATGACTTCTTAGATGTGATATCTTGATGTTTTTTCTGTTCATCACAAGTGTATATCAATCAACAGAGCAACAACAAAAGGAGTGAATAGTGCAGTATTTTTTTTCTTTCCCGTACTTCAACAGATTTTATGAGCAAAAAAAAATTATTTTTTTTCCAAACCAAAAGCATTAATCTTGAAGAAATGTTTCATTCAATTCTCATAGAATAACATTGAAAGCAAATGTCAACTTTGCTTCATAAACAATGTTACACATAAAATGAAAAGCACATATGCAAGCAGAAGATTTTAATTTATATTTGAGATGAAAAATTTTGAAAGGATGTCAATTGAGTGATATTAATTTTTTTTTAAATTGATAAGATAAATAATACTGTCAAAATATATTATTGTACAGTAAAAATATATTGCACTGAAAAATATGTAATTGCATTTATTGTAAAAATATATTATTCGTAATACAGTCAAAACTGTTTTTATGAGGCTTTTTTCTTTTATGCAATTTTTTCTATGGTTTTTTAAAGCAATTTGTGATACTTGACATGTTTGACATTAATAAGTTCCCCGCAAGATTCAATAGATCTTACAATTTAGAATCACTAATATTCTATAAGAGTGTATGTACAGATTACATCACTCAATTTCTTAGAAATTAATTATTGTTTTTTATAGTATTTTATGTCTATTCAAGTGGTGCTTAAGATTATTTTATAAAGAAATGTCTCACAAGTATATTTGAGAAAAATAAGTAATCTTCATTAAAACATTCTCGTTAAGATTTGCTGTGTTAAAAAACCCAATTCTAATTACAGATTAATATTCCTAGTACCTAGAATTTGACATTTTGCACAATTAAAGTGACCCCAGTGGGATATAATTAGATGTTTGTTTGTATTATTACTGCCATCAGATGCTGCTGCAAAAGAATTTTGTTCTATGCATTTAATAATATGCTCTTTTCTGACTAGAAACTAGTTCACTAATCACAGCAGATGTTTTAGCCCTTGTACATTCATATTGCTACGTAATGTCAGACTTTGGAACATTCCCCCCCCCCCCAAATAAAAGAGGACTGGCATGATCGGCTGTAATCAAATGGAACATTATGTTCTACTTGAAAGATGTAAACAGTTCTTCAGCCCCAATTACATTTTACTGTACATTGTCCTGGAAAAAAAATATCTACTTTTGTATAACTGCTACTCAATTTATTATTTGCAGTGAACTTTGGAGTTTTAACCAGATGAGCAATATGTCAGCACAACAGGCCACAAAATACATATCCCCTTCTATTTTTGAGATGTGTTAATACAATCTAATTTTTTCTTATAACATTCTTTATACCTTGGAAAAAATATTATTTTGCCTATAGCAATCAACAAAAAAAATTATCAGCAATATGAAGTGTAGAAAATACAAACATGTGCACAGCATAAAATAAGTTGAGTTCCATGTCCATGAATCAGGAACTAACAAATAACTAAATATGTTACAGGAGCAAAGACAGACTTCATCAATTTTTTTAACCTAAATGACAACAAATTTTATGGTTTTCCTCTACCTATTTTTTGGTCATTGTGAATATAAAATGATAAATAAGAGCTGTAAGGGAGAAAATCTTTGGAAGATGATCAAAATTCTGTGAAAATGCACAAAAATAAATGATACAGGAATAAAAACATACTGAAAACCAAAGTAACGTCCACGAACCATGCATTTACCCATTGTGTGAAAGGCAAGGAATAATAAATGCCTGTTATTGGGTTTAAAACTGTATGTTTAGCAACCAAACATTTGATTCAAGGAATCTTCACTCCAAGCTAACTAAACCAAAACATGACTGAAAACAATGAGAATATTGTAGCATTTGACTGAAGTATCCAGATGCATTCAAATATAAATAATAACTGATTGAGATATTTTTAAAAAAATTTGAGCATGTTATTGATATAGGAGTGCCCCCTGAAATACCCCTACCCTAATAATACCACTGAAAAAGTTTTAAAAACTACAACTTCAGACTGAAATATGTAGAATTATCAAAATGTATGTTATAAACAATGATTTGCCATGTTTTAATAGGATTAAATGAAGGTAGAATGTTTCACATTATTAGATTGTTGAAATATATCTCCATATTTCAAAATGACAAAAAAGAATCAATGATACAACATCAATTTGCATGGACCAACAAGAAATTTCAAAGAAAATGCATATGTTAATATAATGGTCTCTCTCAAGAGTATATATATATAATTACATTAATTTCAATTTATTAATGAACCAATAAATAAAAATGAAGTAAAAAACACAAATGTTGATATAGTAAATATGTGTTTAATAATAAATAATAAAGATTGAGTATTAATAACAGAAAAGATGTAATAAATGAAAATGTAAAGAGGAACGCTTCATTTTAAAACTGAAGGCTTTAACAAATCGCCATGCATAGGAAGCTTGAATTCCATGCCTTATAAAAAAAATAATAAATATGATGAAGGTAGTGATGTGGAGAGCCTCTAATATTCAGATTACAAGATTAAAATCCTATTTGTCAGGACCCTATTGTACCTCTCCTAAAGATGACAGTATTAAGAAACAAGTGAAACAATTTCAGGTCAGAATTGTAAGAGAATAATAGCACACACTCTGTCCCTGTGACCCTAGCTTTCAAATGAAATAAGGTTAAAAAGACATGACTTGGCAAAGATTTTAGAAAATTATTCTATAGTAAAAAAATGATGCTGAATCTTTACCTGATAGATATTATGCTTTAAATTTTTCAACTTTAGATTTGGCTTCAGGTTAATAGTATATTCCTATACAACCACAAAATACTGAAACATACAATTCTGCTACTAATTTTTACCTGTTCAAGTGGCCTAAGGCTCCCTTTTGAAATAAAAGTTGTTCCCAGAATTCTTAATAGAACAATTAGGTAAATTCTGAATAAGTACAAATTTGAATTTACTTGAAATTCTTTTGATCTTCATTGTTTTCTCATCTTAGCTATTGTGGATAATCTGGATAAATTTTATCATCTCCATAGACAAAAACTAACCCTTCATTCTGATCACAGAGCTAAAGTTCATTATTTTATTTAAGTTATAAAAAAGTACTTAAAAATTTCAGGCAAAAGATTATTCAACAGAGCCTGAAAATTATGTTTGATTATGAAGCTAAATATCAAAACAGTTGAACAAATATTGCAGCTGGTGTTATCTAGACCTATTTTTCTTCTCCAATATGTTATTCCTTTATTGGATATTAATAAAATTGAGGAAAAATAATAAGCCATACTAATTTAAGAAATTCTAAATATTTTGGGAGACAATGTAATAACAAAAAGAAAAACAACCATAAAATTTTAGCTCTTTCTTTAAGAAGGAAAAACATTCAGGAATTAAAAAAAAAAAAGCTCCTTATTATCACACCTCAATATTATTGGCTTTGTATGACAACTGATGTTCCAAATTTTGTAAAACATTGCAAATTTGTCAAATTAACAAGAAGCCTAGACAAAAGAAATTTGATTATATCCACGTGGAACCAACTACAGATAAATCTTTCAAAAGCATTTCATAGAAAAATATAAAAGGCTATTAATATAATGCCACAAAAAATGTTTACATATGCAAACATTAATGCTACATGATATATTTGGGCCTTTTCTCCTAAAAGTGCAACTAAAGAAACACATGTTTATTGTTTTTAACAATTGTTTCAGAAGAGATACCCAAAAAACTTTTTTAATTAATAGAAACACAGCCTTTATAACTACAAGACTTCTTCATAATTATAAAATTAGACAACTGTTAACTTCATCCCATCACCAACAAGTAAATTTAAAGGTAGAGAGAGTTAATCATTGTATAGTAATTAAGACAAATATAAAATTCACATACAAATAGCAGATTACTTTGGACTACATAATTAGAGCAATTTATAAGAATACAATAATAAACCCCCCATTGAAGTGATAAAATTCTCTCCAGCTGATTTGAGGATTGGTAAATAACTTTATGAATCTCTTTTGTACCACAAAATCTATATTACACTCCAGTAACAGAAGCCTGAAGCTGAGCAAAACAATAGAATACCATTATAAAAATATAATTGGATACGATGTTAGATTTATACTTTCAAATTTTAAAGTAGGAGACCTAGTTTTATATGAAGAATTTCATTATCCAAAAACTAGAAAGTTAGCTTTACCATATTTTCTAGTTCTCATCAAATTTTGCAGCAGTTTTCTAATGTAACATAAAACTGACACATATAACAACCACACAAATCAAAATTTTGAGATTATACACATTCACACATCCAGAGAGAGAGAGAGATTAAGATATTTTACATACCAGAAGAATTCAAATTATTTCATGAGCCAAAATAAGTTTATGTTCCAAAGAATGATATGTTTATGTTGTTTGTGTTAATGTATCCAATTCTTATGTGCAATTTTTATATTATAAAATCAATACCCTCATATTATAAAAAGTAACCATTACTTGGATGCTTAATAATCTTTGTTGAGGTGAATAAATTGTCAAAAATGTAACAATTTTAAGAACCAGATCTTTGCTACTTTTGCAACAACAAAAGTAACTGAAAGATCAGAATCAAACTTCAAGTTCCCTAAAGTTCTTAACTATACTTAACATTCTAATTCGTATATCTGCTTACATTAATCCATATTAATAAATCACATCCAAGATGTACAATAAAATAATTGCTGTAAAGCTAAAAGTATCTTTACTTTACCCCATATTTATAAAAAATCTCCCAAATCAAAAGTTTAGATCTGTCATAAAATAGTCTAGTCATAAAATTCATACATTATTTCTAAAATCCACATGTAATATTCCTTCCACATATAAGTTAATGCCTTCATGCGTCTTTTTGAGAACAGAGTAGATTAAGAAAACTTGAATTCTGAATAGATGCACGAAATGCATCACATCGCTAAATGTAAAAGGGCCTGGACTAAACGCTCAGCACATTTTCAGATTAAAAAATGACTCAATTTCCATAAAAATTTGTAACATTCTAATTCATACATCTGCTTATAATATATTATTTTTAAAACTTCAAAAAACATTCTATAAATAATTAATTTTTTATCTTAACATGAAAAGGAATAACTAATTTTACATTATTGTAAAGGAGAAAAAATGTGAAACATTTATTAGCAGAAAAATAGATCAACTCAAATAAAAATGAGTAGTATAAATAAATACACCACTCTCTATAGGATAGCAAAGTCAGAATAATGTTGAAGTAGCTTTATATCTGAAAAAATATTCCAAATTTGGGCACTTTATTTAACATTACTGAGAAGACACCATTAAAGATATTTAAAAAACACAATATTTTTTTTTCACAATGCATATATTAACTAATTCAAATAAGTTACTTTTCCATGTAAATGAATATACAAGATTTTTTTCAATAAAATTAATATATTGATAAAAACTTAAAGAAAAAATTTAAGCATACATATTTTTTCAAAATCAAATTTAAAAATCATCAAAATAACTTTTATTTCCTAATTCTACAATCATGTTACATGTAGAAAACAGTAATATATCTCAGATAATGTAAATTATTAGAATGAGGAGAAAATTTTCATCATCCCACATTTGAATGGATTACAAAGATACCTCAAAAACAGAAAACCTCATTCTTATTTTACTAAGGGAATACATATATGGAATAATAATAGGAATAATCAATGAAAAATTATGCATTGAAAAAATTATCATTTGTACTTTACATTTATCTAAATGATTAACAGGGTGTGGCTGGTTAGTTCCTCTAATAAGATTAAATGAAGTATTTTTTTATATGTACTGAAATTGCATCATCATTACTTTTAATATATATATATAAAAGAAGGGTAATTATTATTTGCTCATATGAACATCTGTAATTTTGTGAAAAAATAACTTCAAATATCAATAATTTGTTTCTGAAATTATAAAACAAAAATATTTCCTCAAGGAAATATTAGAATTTTCAAATTTCCAATACATTTTCTTGAAATAAACATTTATACGATTAAATCTGACTATTTGTATGAGGACTTGTACGAAGGAAATGTTCATAAAGAAAATATAAACTAAACTAATAGAAAATATTTGATTTTCAAAAAGGAATCTAAGAATCAGAATACTAAAGCAAATAAATGGAAAATACTACAAAAATAATGGGAACAAAAAAAAATGAGATATCAATTACTTAAGATTTCTTTACATATTAAGAGATGAATCAGACCAGTTAAGATTATGCTGTTAGAAGTTGTTTTAGGATTCAAATTATATTATATAACCGAACTTTTACTTGATTCATCTTCCCTCTTAGAAAAACAATATATAATTACAAGGTGTAGTTAGTTTTTCCTTCGTGAATATAACAGTTAAATCTTTGTTCAACAAAAAAAAAATGTTCACATACATAATTGTACATGTAATCAATTCTGGAAGAAAAGACACTGCCTTGAATTGTACAGCCACATCAAAACACGTTTATATGATAAATATTGTTAACACATAAATCAAAGAACCCATAATAACTTCTCTTGCAATTTTTTTTCGATATAAATTACAGATATGTATAAATGAGTAAATTTTGAAGTGTATAAATAAAGTACCACATTCAACAGTTATTTCACTGATTTTGAAAATTCAATATAAAACCTATTTTTGAAGCATCATTTCACTTAGAAATAGAAAAATCATAATTCCTTTTTAAAAAATATTTAAAATTCTTGTAATTCTTTATGTTTCAATACAACAAATTACATCCTAATCAAAATAAAACGTTTAAAATTTCAATCAACACCAATATTATCTACAATTCAAGGTACAATCAACAATTCAAAAAGAAAAAATAAATACCCAAGAAAAGATTTAGTAATCTTAAGTATTTTATTTATTCTTAAGTGCTTACTTCTTGCCCAAATAAACTACTTCAACTATGAAGAATTGTCAAGTATCAGAAGTATTACGTTGTATAAAAAGTCACTGATCTCCTATGTTATATAAATAAAACCATCTAGATGCAGGATTAACGAGTTTTCCAAACTTTATAACATCACGATAATATCAAAAACTGATAATCTCGAGAAACTAGGATTGTTTTACAACCGAATGTCAAGAGAAATAATGAACAGTTCCACATTAAGCAATAAGTTAAAAGTGATAATTGCAATCGGAACTAGTGAAATAATGAAAAATGCAAAATTAAAAACAATCAAATGTCACTTTCATAGGAATTAATCATATCATTGTGTCAACATCAGAAGGGTAATCGAATTAGCTACCAAGTTAACCCATGATCCCATTTTTGATACATGAAATCACGAAAAATAGATATATCAAGCTATTTATCAAACAGAAGCTCAACAGTTAATAAATAGAAAATTAATGAACATACGAAAATAGTTTCAGATCTACGGTAGACGCGACTCGCTAATGAAGCGACACTATTTGTATTGATTAATTCGACATAACAGCATGTTTTTACAGACTCGTATGGACGTGATACTTACCTCGTTAAATCAGTATCTACTGAAAGGATTTAAGTTATTGAGTTATCGATGCTAAGTATACACATCATCTCCAAGAGACAGCATATATATAAAATTACTCAGGAATCATAAAATACATATCATGGATCACAATCGTACACGCTGATTCCATTTTTATCTTCATGCAAAATTTCACTTATATTTCAAAACACATTGGCCGAATTTTCTTTACATCATTGAACACAGAGATGTGTGTCATGCACAGCAAATGATTTCTCAATTACTACCACCTAACACACACACTCAATAATCCACCATTTTGAATACTCTTGCTTACACCTACACATTTCGACAAGTGCGTGAATTGGTGATCAGGGATACCGTACTGAATATATTTATTTTTTTATGAACATTTTACTGGCCCTTCATAGATAAATACTTTAAAATCATAGCTTTTATTTCAATAAGGTAATTTAAATACGATCAAAAATTTATTATCAAATGCACCCAGAAAATTTTAATCCTTCATAACTTTCTCATGTATACACTAAACATAATTTGTGACATACAGAACTAGAAAGGATTCATTTAATTTAATCTGATCTGTACAAACAGTTTTCAACATTAGAGAATATTTCAAATCGGAAAAACTTCGGAATATCAAAAAAAAAAAAAAAAAGATTCATCTTCCTGAAGGACATCTAAGGGTAAGTGAAACAATTTATCATTGAAAATTTTGATAAGTTTCAAGTTTATAGAATCACATATGTAATTTCCCTTCAAATAATGATTCAAGCGTTACAAATGAAACAAAGCATTGATTAAAATCAATGTAACCTTCAATATGTGAGAATAAAAAATTAACATTCAAGATATCCATAATTTTCACTATTAAATGCATTATCATTAGCATTGGTATTATTATTATTGCTGCATGGAGATGAAATCAATAAAACTGAATTTCACGAGAAAGAAATGAGTGATAAAAGCGGAAATAAGCTATTGATGCTTCATATGGTGAAATAGAATGTATGAAATTAGTTGGTTTAAACCAGGAGTGGCTAACCTTTTTGGGAAGAGTGCCACTATTTGTGATGAAAAAAGTTTTGCATGCCCCTTTCAACTTTTAGAACAAACAAAAAATATAAAAAGGTATATTATAAGGTTACTTATATATATATATATAGTGGAAATTTAAAAATAGTATAATAGATAAGAGAAATTAGAAACTTAGGTTTTATTGGTTAATAAACTTTTTACGAACTCAGAATCAGTTGCAGTTAATTCGAAATAATTATTAAACAGTCAGTACTCGCTTAGTGCGGCTTTGGAATTTGAAGTTTTTTTTGTTTTTTTTTACCAAGTCATCTAAAACGGGATTAGTTCACCTGAAAATGTTTACAAAATTAGGTTGTTTTAGGTGCAAATTTTATTTATATGGATTTAAGCGAAATTTTAAATTTTATTATGTTCATAATAGAAACATTTGTTCACGAACATGTTGATTCAAACCTACAATAATATCTTACAGCCAAATCACGTAATTTTTAAAAAATTGTTTGTTGATACAAATTTCCAAAATTCAATATAGTTCCGGTCCCTTGAAATATAAATTGCTTATATTAGCTTTTTAGTGTAGTATGATGCTGTAGATCAATAATTTGGATTTGGATTTCAGTCAAGTAATAATTAACGTTTTACAGAGAAATTAAAAACAGGATTTGTGAAGAGATTCAACAATTTTTTTTTTATCATCTTAAAAATTATCAAACCTAACCATGAATGAATCTTGTAAAAATATGTATTAAATTTTTAAATCTAATATAGCTTAGAACATTAATAATTTTAGTAGAAAGTTTCTACAATAATGTAAAATGGGTGTATCTTTATTCTCCAAAATGGAGACAAAAAAAGCGAAAGTTTGTTCACCAAAGAAGATATATGACTAACTAGGGTAGAAAAAATACAATCGTTCCCTGTAATCTTAAATTTAAATGATTTAAATGTCCCTTAAGGTATCCAACTACGTTCGGAACCGTGATTTTAAAAAAGCGCATAAATGGATAATTTTCATGATATTTAGTGTCACTTAGATTAGAATACAAGTATGAAATTGTTTTAAGGGCATTATGACAAAAAAAACCTATTTAAGTACAATATTTTGGCTAAAAATTAACTTAGAAAAACCTTTTTTCAAAACGTTCTCCTTTTATGTTTCTATAATAATATTTCACGCGCGCGTGCGCTTATGTAAAGTAAAGACTTCTGCAGAGATTCTGAACTATTTTTTTTTTTTTTTTTGAAAAATTTACATTATTTTCAGAGTTACAACCAATTGAAATAATTATCGGCGTTTTTTTTCTTAAAATTTCTCCCCTCTGTTGTCGTAAAACATGGATAAACCCACTTCTGAGTTATATATTTCAAAAATTCTAGTTGAGCCTCTGTACAGAGGTCTGAGCTATATACAGGGAAAATATTATTATAATAGAAGCATTTTTCACAAAAGGAGAATATTTTGAAAATTGGACATTCTGTGCTAATTTTTTGTCAAAATATTGTACTTAAGTAATTTTTTATTGTAATAATATTCTTAAAACAATTTTATATACGTTTTCTAATCTAAGTGACACTAAATATCATAAATATTATCCATTTATACGCTTTTGCAAAATCACGGTTCCGAACGTAGTCGGATACCTTAATATCAGTTGGAAAAGCTAAGTAAAAAAACCCATTTTCATTCATGAATAGCAAGCACTCATTGGGCAGTTCATTGTTTTCTTCGAGATATTTTAAAAAAACCCTCCCTAAAATTTTAAAATCTCGCGTTTCCCTTTGCAAGGCCAGGACTAATAACAATGAAGGGGCATTGTCTCATGATAACTTTCGATTGTAATTCAATTAATGAATTGTATTTAAAATAAATTTGGTGGGTTTTTTTGATTGAGACAACCCACCATTTGATAAAATTGTAAGAAAAATTGCCATTTATTATTATTTTTCTAATGTAAAAAAAAAATTTCAATGAGCCATCGCGTGCCTCTGTTACAACTCCGCCATGCCACATTGTGACACGTGTGCCTCGGGTTGGCCACCCCTGGTGTAAACTGTGGACACACATGTGTTAAAACTATGGTAAACCTGAAAAACATTTATTTTAAAATAAACTCATGGAAAAATAAATGAGTGTGGTTATGGTATAAGAGTGAGCAGGACGCTTACCTAGTAACCTGTGATGCTTCAGTCAAGCCATATGCTCAAGACCCGACTTCACTAAAGTCTCATCACATCGAGAAGAAGATGAGCGTTAAAACTATCGGGGCTGATTCCTCATGATGGTGGGGTGTGGATGAAGAAAATGGGTTCCAGCTCAAATGTCAATATCGTCACCTTGGTTCAAAGTTACGAGGTGCAAAGACTGTAATTAAAGGATCTTCGGGATGGACAGGAATAAGTAAATGGAAGCTTTTCTTACAATAAATAAATTGATTAAAGTCTATTTCAATTTTCTGTTTCTCTATACTGTACATATATTCCAGGTTTTAGATAGAAATATACAGCCAGAAAATTCAATGTACCGAGTATCAAAAGGAATATTAATTTAGCCGTTAATGTCTTGGAGGACAGAGTTAAATGAGCTACTTTACATACAAACAATCAGTCCTTTTCACTGAAATTGCCACTCCAACAATTAATCCTTTTGAAAGCTCTATATGTTGCAGCTCGTGCACCTCACGTGGGAGGCCAAAACCACAGGCCGCACATAGTTCTATCAATCAAGCAAAATTATTTTTACTAATTTCTCAAAATAAAACTTATAATAAGTCGAATAAATATGTTGAATTTTAAATAGTTATCGAAAAATCAAGATAAATTCCAATTTCCCGATTGTATAACATATTTTAAGAAAAATAGAATGTTAGTGCACAATGTGTTCACCCATTGTCCATTACTCTTTAAATACATCCTTCATTTGACAGCAAAATTCGTGGCAGAGCCGACATTACCTCAATAGAAAAGGTTTTCTTGCTTCTCAGTGTCGCTGGCTTCACAGCTCAGGTGTCGTCCCCGTCACTTGACCATGGTTCAAAATTACGTGGTCCGTTGCCAAAAGCCCTTGTGTAGCTGAACAGTGCGACGTTAATATTCACTTACTCACTCAGTCACTGGCTTCACACTGTGGATCGATGCTTAACAAAGGTGTCCCAAAAAGGATTTTTCAGAAAGTTGCTTTATGAAAATATCTAATATGTTTAATATTATCCAAGACATAGGAGTGTTTAAATTCGACATGCATTTGGGGAAATTAAAACTTTTCAATTGAATAACAGCCTTACGATTTAGAAAGAAAAAAGAAAAAGGAAACAAAAGATTTTTGTGTCTTTGCATTTTTATTAATATTTTACTTTCCCCTCTTATATAGGCAGATGAGTTTATAAAGTTAAGTATTAGTCAAAATATGAAAAATTCTCTAGAGGAGTGGCACATTAGGTTTTTCCACATGGACGGCCAACATCCTAGAATCAATCCTGCCAATAAATTAGACAAATTAAAACAGTAAATTAAGATCAACGTAACCTTAAGATCATTAGTAGTAGTAGTATATATATATATATATATATATACTACACATACCTTACGACAGAAAAAATAAATGATTAGACGGAGCTGAAGGGCTTCGCAATGGAGCATCCAGAAGGTGTATAAAATAAAAGAGATACTAATGCTAAGGCATAACTTCCATGCGAATTGATCTTGTTGAACTGCGTAGACTGTACCAATACCTCAGATCAGGAGGAAAAGTGGTCAGATGGCAGGATCACTCTATATGTAAGTGGGAGATATGCTACCATTCGATTATGTTGGCCGAAATGTGTGTTCTATGGTCATACAAAGTGACAAGAAAGTAGTGGTCGAACGAGAGCGACGACGGAACGCCAGGACAGAATGATCGCCCATTCGATTGGAATCTCACAAATTAGAGTGAATTTTTTTTCAAGGGAGTCTTACTTTGAATTGAGTTCCATTGACCAGCGAAGGAGTGACTAGAGACATGCAGGACAGCGTTGGGATACTCACCTGACTGTCCTACATGTCGACAAACATGAGTTATGTTACGGGGTGTTATTTTATTTAATAACTAGATCTCTTTGGTTGATTTCCGTAGCACATTTACATCAATAACATGGCGATACATCAAAAAGATTCCACACCCTGAAGTGTACCCTTCTTTTCATGGACTTCTAGACCTGCATTTAAAAAAAAATGATTCCAAAGCGTACGCGGCACTTCTTTCTATTTTTTTTTTTTTTTTTTTTTTTTCGTGCTTGTCCAACATTTTTCCAGCTGGCGCGATCATCAGATCTCTGCTCAGTAGAGAATGTTTGGAATCCGATGAGCATGCATATCAGCATATTCCAACTGATGAGTTAGATTGTGTTGATCTAACTCATCAATTGGAATGTGTATGGCAAGCAATCTCGCTGAATGCATCCGCCAACACTACGAGTCAATGCTCAGTCCGATAACAGCTTGCATCGAGGTCAGAGGCCTGCCAATGCATTATTGATTTTTTGCTCCAGTAGCTCTGTATTTCCTTAACAATACGTTCCACAACTGTGATACTGTTTGCCTTTCGTGTTCAATACATGTACCTCAATCCTACTGATATTCTTTGTCTATCTAGTTACACAATATAAATATACGATGTTTAAAAATATAAGGTGTTGAAAGCTCTGATGGCTGCACAACAACAAAACTTTCTTGCGCGAGCATCTCAAATGATCACATCAGAACTCCGCAGGTAGATGGTGGTAGTTACGTGGTAACACACTAATGCCTAACTCGTAGTTAGAAGATAATAGGGTGCATGAGTGAGTGTTTATTAACGTCGTACTACAAAGCAACACGAAGGCTATGGGCGACAGAACTCGTAATTTTGAACTATGGTCAAGCGACAAGGGCTACACCTAACCTGGAACCAACTCTGCGAACTTCCACAGCACGCCAACAGGAGGACTTTGGACCTCGACAAATTTAGCGTGCATCAGCCTCTCTACAAGGCGGATCTTCAGTAGCACTAGGTTTGAACTAATGACATGTTGGGCACCAGTCCGTGACCCTAACCACTAAGCTACCACGGTCTTTAAAAGATGGTGGCACGAAGCGAAACTGGCAGATGGTGAAGTAAAAAATATAAGGTTTTTACTTCTACAGATCCAGCTTTTTGCAGTCCTTCGACCACCGGTGTAAGTGGGTTCGAATAAGAAACGGACATTATTTAAAGTTAATCATTTTTATTTATCCTTTGACACTTATGAGAATTTATGAGAACTAATGAGAATGCGCACCGATAACTAAGCCCGAGAAGCAATAAAACTTATTAATCTTATTATATAAGCTATAAACACTTATCTTATCAATTCCCGTGAACGTTCTTGCTGCCAACTTGCTTGATCGTCAGCCGTAAGGTGGAAGACTTCCCTTTCTCTGAATCCTTGAATCCTTCCTTCCGGAATTAATATTACGAAGTGTGACCACCGGTCGCTCAAATTATGCTTTCCACTTAGGATCAATTTTCAATCATCCTCTCATCTACTCCCCGACTAGCACAGGGGTGTCCAACACGCGGCCCTCCAGTACGTAATTTGCTGCCCATCGACCTTTTTTTAAAAAGTTTTAAATATCAGGTTTTAAAGTTATATATATATATATAAATTTCCCCTCAAATAAATTTCAAAATTAAAAAACCTTAAAAACCTGATATTTAAAAAAAGATATATATATATATATATAAATCTACAATGTATTTGCCAGTTACATGTTCTTATTTTAAAATAAATCCTTTTTGATAGTAAAAACGTCCTTTAGATTAAAATAGATTTATATTTTATCAAACAGTTCCATTTGATTTTACTATAATAAATAACTTTTTTAATAAATTCCGAATTGCATCATGCATATCCTTTACTACGAATGGTACATGATTCTCTGTGTGTGCGACTTTCATTTCTCCTCTTCCTTTTCTGTTTGGAGTGCCCAAAAAGCAAGAGGCAGTCAGAGATGTTTTTTAAAGTTTAAAAAATATATTCAGGACGGTTAAGATAAATGGCAATGTATATTAAATCGTTTGATAATAACAGCACAATCAAATTTTAAAAATGAGCAACGAAAGATCAATTCAAAAGAAACTCCATAATTTTCAAGAAAATGGCAACTGTAATATTTTAAATATTATTTGATCATTGCATTATTATATTATATAAACATTATTATATTACCTATGTCTGTATACCTGAAAAATAAAGAAAACAATAATATTAATTCATTTTGTTTCATATTTTCACTCTAATAAATGGTTTTTTTTTTTTTTTTTTTTTTTTAAAAAAATATATAATTGTTTTTATTTTTTTTTTTTCCAAATCTGATATACAGGTACATATTTTTATGTGCAGCCCGCGAGATTACAATGTCTTTCCGAAGGGGCCCGCAAGGTCATTTGGGTTGGACACCCCTGGACTAGCAAATAGAAGCTTGCATTTACATAAAATCAAATCCTCTCTACTGAAAGCGGTTTTCAACTAAATTCACAGTTAAAAAAAGAGTATTTTCTCTAAGAGGATTAAGCCCAAATAGAACCCATTACAAGCTGAAATGTGGACTAAATTCATGCCAACAGATACAACCACTAGTTTTCCTTTTAAGTCAAAGAGGACACAAGTTTCAAACTTTTTGTTGTACTAATAAATTCCATATACAATTCCAATTTTAATAATAAGGTAAAAACGTGCTATCATAAAGATTTTCACAAAGTATTTTTCCAATACAAAAACTGTTTTTATTTTTAAAAAAGATAGATGTAAAATCAGTGGCGCACACAAGGGAGGGGTCCTGGGGGTCCGGATCCCCCCCAAAACCCTTGATTTTTTTTCCAATTGACTATAATTCTAAGTATATAGAACATAAAATTTAATTAAATATTTGTTATTAATGATTAATTTTATTAATTAATGCTAATTATCTATTCAATAATTAGTTTTTATTGTGTTTTGTTCCCGAAAATCGACAAAATCAAAAGGAGCCTGATACAAGAATGGTGAACTTTTGACCC
>BMAV01004942.1:552240-562625 GCA_019973955.1 Trichonephila inaurata madagascariensis
TTTAATATACTTTTCTTAAGACTGAATAGCCATAACATGATGAGGAAAATAATTAATAAAGAAGATTTTTCTTCAAAAACATTTATATATACCGCATTAAGAATATTTCGCAATTCGCTTAAATATGTTAATCAATATGTTATCTCCCTCAAATAGCATGGACAGCCTTGAAAATGTAAGGATATGTATTTTATTAGATCAGGGGTGTGCAACCCGCGGCCCGGGGGACGCATGTGGCTCACCTTAAAAAATTTTGCGGCCTGCGAGATTCTTCACAACTTTACATAATTCGACTATTTTGTATAATATTTTTCGTTTAAAGAGGGTTTTTTTTTTTTTTTTTTTTTTGTAAAAAATAAATCCCATAACTGTTATTATTTTACCACGTTGCTTCTATTACTGCGAATCTCTTTTTTTAATTCTAAATTGAAATTTATAAAACATAAATCGTGCTCAAACGCAAGAAAATCTGCAACATCAATTGCGATACACAAATACACATGTATTGAGATCGACTTGCAAAAACTAAGTGAAAGAGTTGAGAAACAGATATCTCACTAATTAAATAAATTAAACATTATTTGATCACTGCATTATTATTATTATACTATCTATGTTTGTGTACATGAAAAACAACGAAAACAATAATAATATATCAGTCTGTTTTAAATTTTCATTCCAACAAATGTTTGTAATGAATCCAAATCTAATGTAAAGATATATGTTTTTATAAGGGCCCGCGGAATCGTAAAGTTCTTTCGAAGTGGTCCGCGAGGTCATTTGGATTGGCCACCCCTGTATTAAATGAACAGTTGGGTACATAATAATAACGAGGCATTACTATAAAATGTGTGGTTTAACGTTATGTTATTAATAAAACTTTTAATATTCTTAAGATAATAGGATTTGATGGAATACAAAAACATAAATTTAAACACTAATTTCTCATATAATATAAAATATCTTAATTTACAAATAATTAGGGATATTGGCATAAATGCATCAGTTTATTCAAAACTAAAAATAAATTCAATAATGACTCAAGAACAAAGTTGCACAATTAATATAAATATCCTCTACCTTTCTTTATATCCAATTCCTATATGAAAAAAAAAACATGGTAACGTGAAGCACTATGTCAGAAGCCACAAGCTTTAATGGAAGACTGGTAAATTAATGTTCAAACCCGGGGAGAATCCTTTGGTCACGTGAGGGGGGTCTCTATCCCGGCGTGGTAGAATTAAGACGGCCTCGGTTATGCTTGGTGGAACCCCAGGGCGAGAGGTCATAATGACGTTGTGAAAAAGCACTGGGAAAAAATGAGGTATGGGTGGGCAACCACCAATGTTTTGAGAAACAGAGGAAACAAACGCGTTTTTGCAAATTTTTTTACAGAAGTAAATGATACGTGCGATTATACACACTATAGATCTTGTAAACAACCTGTAAGATCTTGTTATTTTAAAAGCATTGGTGCGTAAACATTCACATACATCAAAGTATTTTTCCTATGATCCTTACGTAAACAATATGTCTTTACTTCTAATTGAAAAAAATCTGTGAAAAGGTTTGCTTCTGGTGGCTGTCTTTTGTTCGAAAAAGTTGAGCAGTTACGAATCTGTAGTCTCAGCAAACATTTCTCTGACTAACTTCGCACCGTCGAACCATGACGATTTTGCACAGGCAATAATTCTACTAAATTTTGTCTTAAAAATAATAAATAATAATAAATGATGATTTGATTTTCGAAAAAGTTTCCCGTAAGCTGTGCCCCTATGTAAAACAAAGCATTTTAATAAAAAAAAAAAAAAAAAAAGACTAGAAATTTTTATTTAATTCCTTAGTTTAGTGCTCCTCAAACTTTCAATATTTGCTACCTAATATTCACAGTCATAATTTTCATCGTGCCCCCTCCTTCTATACAATAACAGTGTTTTGAGTTCAATAATACTATATTTTGACGCAAAAGCTACAGTACGACTTTAACCTCATAAGTGCCACCGGTGTATATAAACGTCTCGCTCGAACAAAACAGTAATTTCCATGGACGTATATATACGTCTTTCCGAAGCATGATCTTTTCTGTGCAATGCTATCCAGAAAATTACTCCAAAGGCTTTGGAATGCAATAAAAGGACCTTGACAGTGTTTGCGAAGGATTTACTTTATTTCAGGGAATTTGCCTTTATTTATTTCCTGTTCTTTCTCCCCGCCCCTCCCCCCCAAACATCACATACGTATGCCCATGTGAAAAAAGGTGGCATTGGGAAGGGAATCCCGTAACTTTTAATCGACAGTTAAAGGATTAATTATAAACCGTATAAATTAAGATAAGAGCTATAATTTTTGTATGTAATTTTATATGTGACAATTCCATCGGGTTACTTGTAATTATTAAACTTGTTCTTAACTTTGTATTGTTAAATTAATTATAAAATACATTACATGCAATCTTGATAAATTTTAAGTGTATTATATCATGTAAATGTGTATTTTATTTTTTATTATTTCAAAATGTATTTGGTTTGTTTACTTTCAGTGAATTAATTTTTTTTTAAAAAATAATCTTTTGTTTTTGAATTTTCAATATGCTCGCACCTCCCTAGGGGGGCAGCCTCATAGTTTGAGAAATGCTGACTTAGCCCCCTTACCGTGTCACCGTGTTTACTATTTTCTCTATATTAGCAGAAGTTATCTATTCAATGGTTCTTCATAACATCTCCTGTATGCATCACGTTTAAGACTGAATTTATGAAACAGTGTTGAATTGTTTCTAAATATTCAGCCTGATACACTCATTTATAAATTAAGTATCAAAATTGTCTAATGCTGTCGGTTTTGGTATACAGCCAGATCATTCTTTTATTTTATTCATTGCTCTAAGAGAGAGTTTCAGATATATTTATTCATACAACAGGTTTTAATACTTTTTAAAAAATAATTAAAAAAATTTTTTTTTCGCATTTAGAAATTGGCTATAAATACGTAGGAAATAATCTGTTTATACAGTCAACTTTTTTTAAAAAAATCAATTCAACATATTTTATCTTTACTATTTGATGTTTAGGTTTAAAAATTTGCTTTCCAGATTTAACGGTAATTTGCAACAAAAAATAATTTCCAATGAAAAATTATTTAAAATTATTTTCTTGATTTTATTATTTTTACCTTTACTTGTATATTAAAAATAAAGAGACGTTTATCAAACTATGAAAATTCACTTTAAATTAACGTAGTTAAAAAAAAATTGTTTCTTATTTTCTAATTTAGTAAAAAATTTAGATTTTGAAAAGGATTTTTTTATTATATGAGATTTTTTAATCTAAATATAGCACAAATACATTCTTAATTTTACGAGCTATAATCCGTTTCATTATTTGCCAGCAAATATAAAGTCATCAACACAAGATAAATTTTTTGCTACATTAGCACCTATGATGCATTGATAAAATAAGAAAAAAAAAACTCACTTAATATTGTATGTACGTGTGTTACATGCGGCTCATACATTGAATCTCGTCGTTAATAACGCTGCCAGCTCCATTGGTGAAATTTCTGTTTTTTTTTTTATATGGTACAAGAGGTATGTAATTACTTTTCTGCGTCCCCATATCAATGGTATTTACCAAAATAACACTTGAAAAATCTAACTTTAAAACCGTTAAGGGAAACACACAAGGAAGGAAGGTTGTATCAACGCTTTAAATCTCTTAAACAAGACCTAAAAATATTATTAACGCATTAAATGCCTTAATTGAAGATACCAACAGATACAGGAAAAAAATAATTTAAACATTTAAATTTTTGTATTAAATTTAAATTTGGCATGATTTATCATCATGAATTGATGTATTGAGTAAAATGATTCAAAATCCTACATTAAATATCGTGGAATCCATTGAAGGCTTAGATAATCTTAAGCAATATTTAGTTTCCCAAAGATCTGATAACTAACTAGATATATCTGTCGATTCAGTAACAACATTTACTAGACATTTAGGTTTTGATCCCGAATTTCATATCTCAAAGCTCTGGGAAAAGGTCTATTTGTTTGTTTAGGACGGAGTGATGAACCAACTTCAAATTCCTTCCCGCAATTTGCGATCTCTTCAGCTAATGGACGATTTACCTTATTATCTGAGTGCTATTCGATATTCTGCTTTCTGTATGTTTCACAATATATCTGATGATGATCTTATGAAAGCCTGAGATAAACCTGAATATTAAGTTACAGGTACAAGAGGAAGGAAATATTGTGAAAGATATAGATGGTATACAACCCTTTAAGAGGTGTTGGAAAGCTAAAATCTTATTTTTTGACAATTTGAGATTTTTACATTTTCAAATTGTACAGATTTTAACCTTTCTAAAAATACCTTACTGTAACATCTAGGGTAATTAGAAGCCCTGAAAACCTATTTTTAAGTAATCGTTGAAACTGGGCCACGCCCATTTGGAAGGCTAAAAATGTAAACAAAATACTTCTTTTTTGCTTAAAAGGAGAAAGTCTGATATAAAATAAAACATGTATCTTTTGTTGTAAATTGTGCCTTTTATTTTTTTATTTCCTAGCCGATTAGAAGTCTCACTGTATTCATTAAAATCAATTTATCTCAAAATGTAAATTTTGATGTGCGATGCACCTTTTCTCAGAAACTACTGTTCACAGGTATGTAAATTTTGTATGATATATTTATAATAATGTCTAATATATACTGAAATGAGTTTTTTGTAAAAAACTCAAAAATGTATTTTTTATAAATTTTTTATGGGAAAAATGGGTCAAATTTCCCAATGTTTGATAAATTATTTCATGAATTATGAAAAAATTCAAAATTAGCTAAAAGCTCATTTCAGTATATAATGAGAAAGGTGTACTTAAATTGTTTAAAAAATTTCTAGCATGTACATACAACAGATTTTGAGAAACGGTACATCGAAAACAGCCAATTTAACATTGTCCGTATAGAGAGAGAGAGGTTTCCAACTCCTCTTAATGAAATGACTTAATTCAAAGATATTTATTCAGGTAAAAACAGCCAATTGAGGCATTAGAAGTTATGGTCAAGAATAATCTCCAAATTTTTCTCAAGCAATGAGAATTTTTTAACCTTATCTGTTTCTCTAGCTTCAGGGGAAAGAAGTTTTAGAAAATGAAAAATTATTAAAAATTACTCGAGAAATAATATGACACAAGAAAGGTTTTCTGATGTAGCCATCATCTCTATTGAATGCGAAATCTCAGAAAAAATGGATTTCACCGAAACTATTGACAAATTTGCTTCTCAGAAAGCCAGAAAAATTATTTTATAGTTAATTATTAGGTAGTCTTTTTTTTTGTAAAAGGACTGATTTATATACTTTTTGTTTATATGCTTTAGTACTTTTTTTATTGGATTATATTTTCTGAGTAAATACAGATATTTTGTATTTCTAATTATAAAAACTATTTTTATTTTAAAGGTAGTATTTTTGTTTGTTAATTAAAGTATTTTGTCGTTATTATGACATATTAGCTGGTAAAAAAAAAGGGGGGGGGGTCTGCACTTATAGAATTGTATTTACATTTTATTAATGTTTTACTTTTTACTTTAATACGGGTAGATGAGTATATAGCGAAATGATAGGAAAATTCTCTAGAGGGGCGGCACATTAGGTCTTTGCACGCGGGCGGCCGACACCCTAGGATCAGCCCTGCACACAGATCAGGGGTGACTAACCCGTGGCACAGTGTAGTTGTAACAGTGGCACGTGAAGACTTGCTCAAAATTTTTTTAAAAAATTGAGAAGATAATAATAAATAACCATTTTTTGCAATTTTATTGAATGGGAGAGGGGTTGTCTCAGACAAAAAAAACCCCTTAAAATTTAGATCAAAATATGTTAGAGAATAAATGTTTTCTGCCATGATCATAATAAAATAAATATCACTCAAAACAAGCTGAAATGCACGTATAATAACCTAATTTTGTTAGCATCTTCAAGAGTTAATCCTAATATAGGAGACTTGGTAAAAAAAAGTAGCAATTCAAAAGCCACATTAAGTAAGTATTGAGCGTTTCATAATTATTTTGAATAGAATGAATCAAGTTACTCATTTTATTTTATACCCGACTCTAACAGATTAACTGTAAATAAATTATTAACAATAAAACCAAAGTTAGTATATACTTTCGTCTTATTTAACATATTATTTTTTTAAATTTCGATTACAGTCCCTTAAAAAAATTTACTATTTGCATAAAAATCCCATAGTAAGTCTATAAATAACATTTCCCCCCTTTTCCATGTTTGTTTGTTGGAAAAGTTGGAAGCGGCACGCATAATTATTTGTTATCAAATAGTGGCATTCTTCCCAAAAAGGTGGGCCACCCTTTAGATAAGAAATGAATAGGAGAAACCAAATCATGCCACGATCCTTTCCTTACGGCTGCTGGTTGACAGTCCAGGACACGAAGGGTCCATAGGTGGTGAATAGTGGAAAAACTCCGTCGTGACCCGTCGGTCGCGGCGTGAGAGAGTTCGAGTAAGAAACAGACATGATATAAAGTTAACTACTTTTATTCAACTTTTAGCACTTATGAGAATTTATGAGAATTCACTCTGATAATTAAACCCGAGGAGCAATAAAACTTATTAATCTTATTAGATATATAAAACACTTATCTTAATTATTCTCTTGAACGCTCCTGCTTCCAACTTGCTGTCAACAGTAAAGTGAACGTCTTTCACCTTTCTATGAATCCTTCCCTTTGGATCTATGACCACCGTTCGCTCATACTATACATTCCGCTTAGGATCAACTCTCAACCATTTCCTCACCTGCTCAACTACCAGCACTTAAATAAAGTTTGCATTTGCATAAAATCAAGTCCACTATAAGGAAAGTGGTTTTGTAAAGGTCAGCCCGGCGTGTTTAAGGGTGTGGGAATTTTGGAAGGAAGACTAGCCATATTCAAAATAACTCAATTTATTCTCAGTATCAACAACAACAACAACACAAATTCAACTAACCAAAGTTAAGAGATGCACCCAAATATCAAATATGTAAAGCAATCAAAGAGATATGCGAGATATGAGAAGACTTTAAATAATTAGATCACTTACGTTTATTCAATAGCTTTTACTTCTTAGCTACATAATCTAGTTTAATTCTTAAGTGACAGATCGTCAACTTTAATATTACCATTATCAGCTACTAAATATCTACGCCTCACTTCAAGTTTAATTAATCACTGCTCCCACTAGCAGTCTACCTTACCTCTCCATTCTAACCTGAAAGTTTCAACTTTATATACAAGTCTGAATTTACATGGTCACGTCTTCTTCGGGAAAAATCTTTATAATATAATAATTTTTAAAGACCAAGTATTTCTCAAGAGGATTAGTATTTTAAAAGTACACGGATAGACCCGTCACAGGTTTTCAACTAAAATCACAGTTAAAAAGAGTATTTCCTCCACGAGGATTAGTAGAAGCCCGAATAAAACAAGTTACAACTCTCCAAATACCAAAAACAAAGGAAGGGAAAGAAGTAAGAGAGTTCAGGGAAAATCTCTCCCAAACCAAAATTGGTAAAGAGGTAAGAACTGAAGGATGGGGTATTCTGGAAATAAGGATTGTGGGGGGGGGGGGGCTAACAAGTTCAAGTGCTTAGGGCGTCGGGGAGGTTAAAACGGCCATAAGTTATATGTAATTTGATCCACCTCTTGAAATTATAGATCTGAAAGACTGGCAGTGGTGTTGATTCGCATCTAGTAGAACTCTTGTATTTGAAAAATTCGGCTAGAATTGAAGACTTTCAGCAAATGTGGTGAAGAACCAATCCAAATGAGCACTATAGCTGAGTCAGCGCACAAATAGACTTTACTGATCTCTAAATTGAAGGATAACCTAACTTTAGAAACAAAGCTGGGATAATAACCGAGCTGCACATACGAGTTCAAGACGAGGAATAGTTAACACCTTAGGACTGTCTTCGGTAAAAGTACGAGAGCTTGAACTAAACGCGAAGCACATTTTCAGACAGAAAAATGCCTCAATTTCCATGGAAATTTGCAATATCATACTTCTGTTAATAATATAGTGTTTTTAAAAACTGTAAAATATTCCATGAATATTTTCTTTTTCGTTTAAATACGTGATGGCATAGCCCATTTAACATTGCAGTGTAGAAGAAAAAAAAGCGAAACACATTTTATACCAGAAAAAATGAATCAACTCGGTTAAAAATGGGAAGCATGATAAAAAAAACTGCTCTTTAAAGGATAGTGAAGCCTGAATATCATATTAATTTTTCCTTTCTTTTATATCTGAAAAAATGTTCCAAATTCGTGTCCTATTCTTTAACATTAACCGAAAACAGCCTTAAGAGTTGTTGGAAAGCTGAAATCTTATTTTATTGACAATTTGAGATTTTTACATTTTCAAATTGTACAAGTTTTAACCTTTCTAAAAATACCTTACTTTAACCTTTAGGGTAATTAGAAGCCCTTAGAACCTATTTTTATTTTAACACGCTTTTATAAGTTTCACTTGTATGTAACGGAATTTTTGAACTCGATTTTTACCCACTTTAAAAAGTCAGATTAATTCGAAATTTTGCACACTTATCAAGGACCGATGACAATACAATAATTTCATAATTTTGTTTCATTGTCCTGAGCAGAATCCTCAGGAATAAGGATTTCGAGATTTGGCACAACTAATTCATTATACCGTTTCCAGATTTGGCGACTAATTGGATATACCATTTCGAGATTTGGCGACTAAAAGATTAAGTTACAACCCTATAAAAACGAAAACGTTTGCATCAGCAATTTCTTACCATAATATAAAGAATATTATGTAGTTTTTCTGAAATGGAAATAAAAAAAAAAAAAAATTCGGGCATTGGAAAAAAAATTTATGTTCTAACCCAGCATTTTTCTAACTGTGGGGCGTGCTCCCTTGGGGGGAGGGGTGATAACCCTACACGGGGAGGCGCGAAAATATCGAAAAGTCCAAAATAAAAGATTTAAAATAATTATTAATTTACTGAAAGGAAGCAAAACAAAATACATATTCACACTGATATAACATACTTATAAATGTACCAGTGCGGCAAAAAGTATTTAATAATTGATTTATCAATACTATAAATTAAAAGCAAGTTTAGTTATTACTAGTGACCCATGGGCTTGTCATATACAAAATATAATACATATATTGGTAATATGCACAGTTTATAATATTAAAGTCACATTGTAGCCTTAGCGTCGAAGTATATTATTATTGCATTCAATACATTGTTGTTGCATGAGGGGGGCGCGATGAAAATTATGACTCAAAATTGGGTCACAAATATGGAAAGTTTGAGAAGCACTGTTCTAACCACTAAACTCATAATTAAAATCTGTTTTCTAAATTCTCTTGTCGGATATTGGAATGAAACAGCATTCATTGCTTCATTTTACCAAAACAGCTGAGAATTGATTCAGAGGTCTCGCCGGATTAAATAATTTCTCACAGACTCTTCGATTCCAAAAGTGTACTTTTGTGTCTAATACTGATACAAGTTTCAGAGAGAATATTGAGCTCTTTTTAGTGAAAAATATCATTGACTTAACCCCTTCTTTCGCATGAAATATTTCAAACTTAGCTGTTCCAGATATCCTTCAGTTGTGGCTGATCCTACATTTTGCAAACCAGGCCGTATCGATGTACTAATAGAATGCCAATGGGTATTCCAGATTCTAAGAAATGACACATTTAAGATTAATTTATCAATAAATAAATGCTAGCTTAAAAAACTAAAACTGCACGCTTTTATTGTAGATCGAACTGAAAAATGAAAAATAAATGATAGAGCTTAAAAAAACTAAAAAACACGCTTTTATGGTTAATCGAACTAAAAAGTAAAAAAAAAAAAAAAATTCTTAATCTATATAAATAAATAAAATTGAAGTGTCTGTTTGTAATTTGAAATTAACAGATTTTCACTAAATGCATTTAAAAGTATATCCAGTACTTATATCAAAAAATCAATTTAAAAATTTTTTGTCTGTCTGTTTGTTCCAGATAATCTCTGAAATGACTGAACCTATTTTAACGGAACTTTCACTGGCAGATAGCTAAAATTATAAGGAGTAATTTAGGTTATTTTTATTTTAGAAAAAAAAATTAGGGTACCGTGAAAACAAAATTAAAACCAATGAGATAGTGAACAATATCTGATGAAATTAAGCTTAGCCGCGAAATTCACCCGGTTCCGTGCATGTGTATACTCTCAGAAATTGTGGGCCTGGGGAAATGCTTCTTTCTCCTTATGCTGGTCTTGGAAGGGATTAAGTAATAATTAGAAATCAATGTTAAACGTCGTCAGGTTTTCTTTTATGAAAATAGTT
>BMAV01004944.1:0-15853 GCA_019973955.1 Trichonephila inaurata madagascariensis
CTTGATACTTACTTATTATCTTAACAATCACCAACGTTGAAGATAACTCTCCAAGTTGGCAACCTTGATTTCCCATGTGTTGTATGAGCTGAATCAGAAATCATGTGCTTCATTTCACATAATCTCGCCAATAGGTTGCGATTATATGTAAATACCGACTGCTTTTGTCAGGGACATAGCTATCGCTGCATCAGCAGTACCAATGATACAAGGCCCCCAAGCTAAAGTCTATCAATATGTGTTATTACAGTCTCACTAACATGGTGCTCATATCTGAAAAAGAGCCCCTAAAAGAATTTTGATACAGTGCCCACTCAGAGCTGTTTTGCAATTTCATCGTATTGTTGCAACAATCGCCAACTTTATAAACTCGCCAAGTTGGCCCCTCTGATTTTTATGAGTTATACGTGCTGAATTGACAACTAGGTGTTTCGTTTCATATAATGCCGCCAATAGGTTGCGTTAATACAGAAGTACCAAAATAATTTAAAAGTACATAAATAAATTCATAAAATAGTCAAGAACATATAAAGGAGTGGAAGTCTTATACTGAAAAAAAATTATTGCATTAATTTGAATAAAAAAAGCTGTCTTAAACAAATAAAATGTACCCGAATTTGATGAAATGGCTCTACTCAGGAGACCATGAGGGCAAAGGTTTAGTTTTACAATGTTTCTGGATAGGCAATATTTTGTGTTGCTTCATTGTCTGTGCAGATACCTAAATGCCTACTCTAGCACACAACAAATAATAGTCCATGTGAGAAGCAACCCATGTCTAAATCTAAGCCACTAAATTTTAAAGATATCCCTTGAACTCTGTTGATAACATTTGGAAATAGCAAAAATTATTGTCAACGCTTTGTCGAAGATTTATGATGTGAAATCCATGTTCATACTTGAATTTTCCTTACGTAATCAATGCTAAATATTTTTCAAAATGTGTGATTTATATTTCTTCCCTAACTCTGTTGGAGATGAAGGAGAGCAGGCGCGGTCAATATATGATTGCAAACGATGCACACATTTAATTTGGTAGTGAAATGTTGCTCCCGTCTTTAATGATGCATCCTAATATCTGATACATCTCTTGAATGTAGGCAGTCACCTTAATTATTTTGTGATACATTGCATTGCTATTGCGTGTGAGAGAGAGCCGTGTCTTTACGATAATGTTGATTTTGTGTGAGTATACATTTTTTTCATTGTTCTTAATTTAGTTTATTCATTGTGTTTTCATCTTATTTCTCAGAGCAATTGGTGGGAATTCTGTTCTGTCAATTAATTTTCATTTGAATTCAAAAACTATATAGTGAGATTGACCTCTTTGGAGTGATTTTTTCAAGTGAATGAATTATTAAGTTTCCCATTGAGTCAGAATTGAGCTATGTTGATTGATTTACGTTTGAAGTTAAATATATTGTTAGTATATTTTTATTTTCACCCTTTTTTAAAGTTTGCAATTTTATATGTTTTAAATCTAACCTTATTTTTAAGTCAGCTTCCAGTGTCTGTTACATTTTGAATGTAGGCAGTCACCTTAACTATTTTTTGATACATTGCATTGCTATTGTGTGTGAGAGAGAGCTGTGTCTTTTACGATAGTGTTGATTTTGTGTAAGTATATCATAAAAGTAAAAATGTCCCAATTTTTCTGCGGATCATCCAAAATTCCTTACGTACCATCAATTTGTGACTGTGGCTCTAGAACACACAAAGGTATTTTTATATGAGCATCACCATAACAAAATTGGTGCCACGCAAATCGTTCCTTGATTTTGAAAAAACAAAGATTCTAATATTTTTTATATGAAAAAGAGCAATCAGTCAGGTTTGGGTGCAAAATAGTGTGATTCGCATGGTGGCAATTTGGCTGTGGTGATGCTAATACGCAAGAACCCACACAACAAATAATGATCGCCTATGTGAGAAGCAATCTGTGTCTAGTGTTGTGGACTCACTCGGATCCAGCACTCATGCGTGGTGAACTCGTGTTTTGATCAGGATGGAATGACTCACTACTCAAATTATTAATTTCCACACTCCTTTACAAACTTAACAAGACTTTGTTAAACACTCTTTTAAATATACTATCATCAAACGCTAATACTCCGTAATAACTCGCAACATATCGCATGCCTTCTACTCTCTTGAATGTCTGTGAGTGTATCACTGCATCTTTATATAGCCGCGCTTTCACAGCGACCTCTATAGTTGGAGTCATCCTTTCCTGACATAACAATCGCCTCGATTGTTGATTACACATTTGTTACATTTGAAGTAATTACTCACACATTAATAACCTAAGCACACATTGAAAAGTTACAAAATAAATTATACAAAAGTACAGGCGTAAAGGTTCTAAGTAACACAAAGGTTCTAAGAAATATGTTAAGTATTTTAAGGAAAAAAAAAACAACTTTAAATAGAAAATACAATAAACACACACTTTAATTCCAAAATAACAAAAAAATACTCTTTAAGAACGCAAAGATCAAATATTTAGTCTCTAAGAAAGCTAAGTTCATACAGTTCAGTCACACCTTTCGGTCTCCCATGTTAAACACTTTCTTCTCTCGAAATTTATTTTGTTGCGTGATACGTCTTCCCTATTTGATACAATAAACACAGTTTTTGGCTCCGTTCGTTTATTCTTATCTTCATTTTCCAATTGCGCAAATGGAATTGCATCTGAATACCACATATTAACTTTGCAATGTTTCTTCGTATGTGACCTTCGGCCTTACATTTCTCACAAGCAGAAATAATTCTTGGTTTAGGTAGAGAAATGGTTCCTATCCACCATGGAACTGCAACAGATCCTTTCAACCGAAATAAATCGATTCATGCTAAAAGGAAATTTCCCATTGAAACCAGCCTGCTCCTTGATAATTCACAAACCGCAAGGAGGGACATTTGATGAAATTGTTTACAAATACAGCTAGGCACATTCACAACCTTTGATCTACATAGTCTTATCCAGGGTCACGGCTCAAGGACTTCATATTGTATCTACTGATGGGTGTCAACCTTTTTACCACGGCAGACGAAACAACGAAGCAATGCTTCCATTACGAAATGAGTTTAGCAAGCTACTGTTCATCTTATACAATTGATCAAATTATGATTCATAGAATGAATAGAAGGGATATGATTCTCTCTTTTCTCTCAATTGCCAAAGTCTCCGGGCACATGCACGTGATCTCCGTTGTAATATTGTGCAAAAAGCACACATTTTGATGTCATCAGAAACATGGATTCGCAATGAGGAATTAGTTGAAATTGAAAATTTTAAACGCATAACACAGTATAGACGAATAAGTATTAATCGTATGGGTGGGGTCGCCATCTATCGAAACATGCGTGATTCCCAACATAAGTTTATTGGCAATCATGATGATATTGTGAAAAGAAATACCTAGGTATGTTAATCAAACTAAATCTCCTTTGGGAAATATATATGCCACGAGATGCACTTTACCTAACGGTAAACCCATTATTGTCGTCACAGCTTATATTTCTGTCAATCATAATCTTATTGACATTATAGATTATATCCACGAGACATTATCATCGTGTACAGAAGGTGGTTCTAAGCTACTGGGGAAACAGTATCATTGTACTTCAACTCATACTTGGTGGCGATTTCAATATTGATATCGATAAAGATGAAGGATTAACACTAGTATAATTTTTAAAATCAGAGCCTAATTCGGGCTTTGTTTCTGGTAAAGCGCTGAGGATAACTAGGTAGAGTACAACCATAAATGAGATAATTTCACAATTCGAAAATCTACCCACGTTCACATATCATACTTTAGTTACCACAAGCTTCTAGTCAAAGTGAATAATAACGGCGAGAATATTAATGTAATTAATACTCACAGTGATACTAATAATGAAATAAATCAACCTTCTTAACAATGTACTCATGTTCTATGAGTAAGATATATTTATGTAATATAATTGATGAATATTGTTTTATATATATATATATTATTTTATCGAATTAAAATGAAAAATGCGAATAGAATAAAGAAAATACATACATAGTTTCAGTATTATATGAGATGCGTTTATTTACCCTATTTGCCTTCTATGTAATCAAAGGCAACCGTACTTAAGGAGTAAACTCCAGTCATGCGTTGGTGTGGTGTGGTAGTTAGGAGAGGGGGTGCCAGCTCAGGTGTCGTCCACGTCACTTGACCATGGTTCAAAATTACGTGGTCCGTCGCCAACAGCCCTCGTGTAGTTGAACAGTGCGACGTTAATATTCAATCAATCAATCAACCAGTCATGTGTCTGAGCCGACACACACAGTATTTTCTTCTTTTTTAAGTTTTAATTTTTTGAGGGTTTAGTTTTTAAAATATACTCTCCAAAAATTTCCCACCTAGATAACAAATAACGGTAATTTTTAAACAAAAAAAATGTTAAAAAAAAACGCTATAATGATTTTTTGTAAAAAGGGTATTAGACGAAAAACACAAAAACATTTTTTAAAAAAATCCGTAATTTTTAAACAATTTTTTCAATCTTTGAACAAAACACAGATAACAACTTTTGACACTTAAAAAAATTTTCTTGTGATTATTTTTATAAATAACGAAGGTATTAAATGTATAGTTAGCATTTTGAGTATTTTTTGAAAAATCGCAAAAAAAAAAAAAGAGTTTTGACATTTTATATTTTAAATCACTGATTCTAAAAGAACCAAGTATAAACTTCTTTTGTACAGAATTTCGATACATTACAATGGTAATAAATCTGTGCAGAATGATTGAAAAACTATATTCATAAAAACGCATCAATATTGACTCATTTTAAAAAAAATCGTAAAAAATACAAAATTTTGTTATTTTACAAAAAAAAAAACTTTTACCGTGTCGTGGCGAAATAAATGATCTTCCCGATTCTGTTATTACTTTTTGCCTGATTTTGATAAGAAAAGAACGATTGCAATTTTAAAAATGAAAAAAAAGTAGAAACTCTTCCTTCTTTCTTCGGTCAGAGATTTAGCACATTCGCAGAAGCGCACGTAAAGTATTTTTGTTTACGGTTTTTTCATATTTCACTCCTCATATTTTCATACCGGGAGCTCCATATGAAAATCGATTCAAAAATGTACTTGGACGTTAAAGTTACACAATACGAATTTAACTATAAACCATTCAATTTATTAAGAAGTATTAAATTTTGTATATAACAAACTAATGGGGAGCACTAGTAATTATGAAATTTGTTTTTAAATTACTATTGGTAAATTAATTAACAAAAACACTTAGCAGTACAGATACATTTATAAGTATATTATATCAATGCAAATATGTATTTAATTATTAATATGTCAGAATGTATTTGCTTTTCTTCCTTTCAGTAAACTTATTCTTATTTTAAATCTTTTATTTTCGACTTTTCAATATGCTTGCGCTCCCTCATAGAAAGATCATGCCCCGAAGGAGGGCACGCCCCACAGTTTGAGAAATTTTGCACAGTTTGCAAGTTTTTGTCAATAAATAATTGCAATCAAAACAAAGCATTTATTTTTCAGTGAATGTAAAAAAGGATTTTTTTTCACTTTATTATTAAAGCATAAAAATTATGTCAAATATCAATCCATAACTTAAAAATATAAACTCTTTAAAAAAGCAAATGCGTCATAGTTTTTAAAGTCGAAGAAATAAGAAGGGAAAATAATTAGTTCTATGAGATAAATTATTACCTCAGTATTGAATTTAACCATATATTGACTGTGGGGATTACCGCCAGACACAAAAAAAGAGGAAAACCTTGGAGAGAGTTACTAAAACAAAGTTACTTTTTTTGAACATCTTTGAAGAATCCATAATTAATCCCCGTGCCGATTTATCTGTTGGATACTTGAGGCTCGTGCTCAGACTCAGATAAGCTGGACTTAACCAAATTTTCTGGTTTTAAATTTTGACCCACCAGTGCCAAGGGAACCTCTAGATCTTCTTAGCCCGAAATGAGCTTTAATTGGCAGGGATAAATCCAATTTAATTCTATAAGAAAAACAGTTTAAGTATTGCTAAGAAATCTGTTTAATAGATACTGGAACCTCAATAAGTTTCCATCAGACATCTGACAATTTCTTCTTTTACTTTCTCTAATAAAATTCTTTTCTGGAACTGAAATCAACCTTCTCGGGTGTATCACCATTTGTATTAATACGGGGCTATCAATGGAACTGATGTGGCTGATCTTAGGAGATCTTTATGTTTTTCTTGAACTTAGAATTCAAACAGCAGTTCAGATACTGAATTTTTAGCTCATACCTGACAGCTGTAAAGCAACATGTAATAGGGTTAAAATTAGGATGCCACCATTGTGTGAATCCATCCGATTAGCACCGGAAATATCGGAATATCCAAAGCGTTGAAGTAAGTTTTCCCTCTCTTTTCCTTTAAATTTTCTCTTTCGGAAAATGAATACAAAAACTAACAAGGTGAATTAAAAATTTCATGTGAGTCCATTTTTAGGAAATATTCTCTCCGCAGACAACGTTCTAATTTGATAAACATACATTTTTATTAACTGTAACTGGCTTGAATTTGCGATTACATAATAAAATTTAGCGCGCTTTTGTTTGTTATGATATTCCTGAAAGATATTAACTTGTGTGCTTTTGTTTGGGTTATATCTTTAGAATTTCAACTCTTATAATTTTTTTTCGGGGGAAAGGAAAGGAAATAAACTGTATGTTATACCTTTGTTTTAGTTAAATTATGTTCAATTACTTCTGCTGAAGAAAACTGCTTTTTATCACTTTTTATATTATATAATTTAAGGTTTTATTGCATAACATTAATTTTTAAATTCGTCTTCAAATTTTCTGAATATTATATTATTTTAGTGTCTGTATTCTAATTTTTTTCTCTGTTTAAATGCAACAAAGTTGACTTCTTTTAAATAATCACAAATTATATTAAATAAGCTGTTTTGAAAATAGTTATGTGTTCATGTAAAAATAAATTGAACATATAAAAAATCCAAATTTATTCATAAGTTTAAATTTTTTACTTAATTTATGATTAAATCATATTTTAACCCACACCGTAATTTATTGCCAGTTTGTCAAATTATTATTCTCATAAAGAATATAAGTCCCTTCATTTTTCCTGAAGGTGTAGTCTATAATAGCATTTTATCCTTTAGGGGTCACATGGTACGATTTACACAAAGAATTTTAATTTAGGGATTTTCAAAATTTGTTTGGTTGCATCATGTGTGTATACTATGTAAAACAGAATTTGTGCTCAAAATGTCTTTATAAAAAAGCTAGCTATTTAATTTTTTAAGGAAAAAACAAAATTTGTGATTTTAAAATGCTACTCCTACAAAAATTTACGTTCACGCATGAAATTTGATATATAAGTACGTCAAACTATGTACAACAAAAGTCGGTATGGGTTTTACAATAACTCGATTAGTATTCGTAAAATACTTCTTTTTATGAATGCTTATTGAAAATTCCTTAAAAAATGTATTAATTCTGAGTTCAATTAATTTTTAAAAAATATGTATTGTTTTGATTCAAAAATGCATACCAACTTTTGTTACATGTACTATTAGCAATAGGTAAAAAAAATTTCACAGCTTTAGGCACAATTGAAAAAAAAAGCCTTAGGATTTTAAATAAAGACAAACTAGTTACTTTATCTTCCGAGATAAGGCAGCTTAAAGTTTTGATTTGCCTTAGGGCTGTGAATAAAAACAAACGTAAAAGCTATCATAATTCTACGTTATTTAAGGTTTGAACTTTCAAATTTTGTGAGGTTATAGAAAACTATATTAAAAATAATTTAGAATAAAAAATTATATTTGATATTTTGACCGATTTTTGTCAATTGAATCATAAGGTATCCCCTTAATTTTTCTCTTAATTTATATTGATGCCAATTTGATATCAGTGTGCTACAAATTTTTACACCAAACAGTTGTAAAATTTTGCAAAGTTAGGTGGCCTGTCTAATGTTACCACCCTAAGATTTATTTGGCATGACTTCAAAATCGAGCCAAAAATTATTAGCATACTGACATCAAATTAGTTCCCATATGCTGCATTTTCTTGTTTTGTTGTAAAGTATTCCTTTGAACTATGCATCTTTAGTTTTATCTTTATTGATAAAAACTGTTAATATTTTTTTAACCTTGGGAACTTGCTAGAAATTTTAGGATGGAAGCATGATTGTTTTGGGTGCTTACATATTATATCTTTGACCTATTTCTTCAAATGGAAAGACATCACCAAAATGCTAGGAGTTGCACCCAGTTTGAAAAACCATTCCTGTGCTTGTACAAAAACAAATACAATGATAGCAGTTGGTGAAATTGGTCAACAATGTAATTCATTGGTACCTTATTTTGGTATAAAAAATATACCAAACATGCTATAATTTAACCAAACACATTGTAAAAAATTTGACTAAATGTACTAGTTTAACCTAAAAATGTATTGTATGATTTTAATTGAATAGTATGAAGATATCTTGTGTGTGATTCACGATTGCATCAACACCTTAAGTCTTTTGAAAGTAGACAAGTACAGTTTATTTTGACTTATCATGAAATGTATCTGCAGTGGTATGGGAGATATTAGCATATATAATGAAATTATTATTTTTTTTCTTAATAACATTCAGAGTATTAAACATTTGCATGCTGGTCTGAGTAAACTTATTTCAGTACTGATAGGTTATAAGGACCATGATGGCAAACTCAGCAACATATAGAAAACATCTTAAATTCTGGCTTATGCTAATTGATAATATTAAAAATAGGTGATTCAGTTTTTAAATATGACAATATAGTTTTTGGTATTATAAATAGATGAACTATTTGTAAGTATTCTCAGTCTGTTATTAACTTAATTTAAATTCAGTATCATTCTATTTCTGTGATACTATTAATTTAATGGTTATTTAAAAAGCTAAACCAAATATATGGCAACATGTAAAAAATAGCATAAACTCTAGCTGTATACCAATCGCTAATATTATAAATAGATAAAACCCATCATAATTTAAATTTTCATCATTATGTGTAGTTAACTCATGGTTTTCTATTATGGATAAATTCCCTTATTTCAGTTGATAAGTAATAATTTACTCAAATATTTCATTGTAAGTATTGAAGTCCAATCAATACTTTTTATGTTTTACTTTACAATTGCATTTGCAATATAGCAATCTAAGGGAAAATAATAGCATTTTTAAACTGCATAATTGTAGGATTATACTAATCCAAAGTGTTATACTGAAAGGTAATTATTACTCACATGTTGAATTACTTTTTTTCTTTATTTAGAAAATCAATGATCAAGAGTAATTTTTAAAAGAAGCATGGCTCGTAAAAAGAAAATTGAAAATGAAGATGAGATATCAACATTTGAAGATACAAAAATAGGCAAGAAAACCAGGTGTTCTTCTAGACCTGTTCGAGATACAAAACGAAGAAAGCTTGATAGTGTGGAGACAAATGATGGTATAGATAAATCCAAAATTAAATCTGTTATTAAAAATAAGAAGTGTTCTAATGAAAAAATTGGGAAAAGGAATACAAGATCTTGTGAAGAAACCAAGGGGGAAAAAAATGCTGACAATGATATATCAGATGATGAATCTAAACCAATAGGAAAAATGGGTATGAAAAAGAGAACTTCAAAAGCTAAGTCTAAAAATCCTCCAGTGACTGATAGTGAACCCAAACTGAAAAAAGCCAGAGTGGTACTTAAAAGATGTAATGTCAAACCAGAAACTGATAATTCTGAGAATGAAACTGGCTCCCTCAGCTCAACAGATAGTGGCATTTTATCTGATCCAATACCAAAAGATAAAAAAAGTTCTGTGAAATCAAAATCTATGATTAAAATTGAGAGTCCTGGTCCTTCAAATTGTTTAGATAGTTCTGGTATAGGTAATGAAGCTTCAAGCAGTGAGTCAGAATGGGAAGATGTAGAAGAAAATGAAGAACAATCTCTTGCTGATTATAATCCAGTGATTCCAAAAGAAGGTGTAGAAATAACCATAGATTGTCCTGATTTAGTGAAACGGAAGCGTAAAAAGACACAATGTGATGAAATGGATTACATCAGACTTTATGTTAATAGAATGCGTAAAGAAGCTCAAATGAATGTTCATAAAACACATTTATTATGTCTTTTAGCTCATGGACTGTATGTAAATGATGTTTTAAATTCTTCTATTTTAAAAGGTATGGCCTTATCTCTTCTACCATCAGATATTGTGGCTTTAACTAGTGGGAAGAAAATTGATAAAGTTGATATTGATGGAATTGAAAAAATTGCTAAATGGTTTCGTAATACTTTTTCTTTTGAAACTGAAAAAAATACATTTATGAATTTATCAAGAGATTTGGCAAATTATTTTGAAACCAAAAAGTCCTTGAATGCTTCTGAGTACAATCTCATGTTCATAGTTTTAGCTCGTACGTTAGGTTTTAAGACTAGGCTTTGTATATCATTGTATGCTATATCCCATAAAGCAAAAAATTTAATTAAAAAATCAAATGGTAAAAAGAAAAAAGCAGATTTCACCCCAGATTCTACAGAAGTAAAGCAAGAAAATGTAAATGTTAAACTAGAAGTGAATGTGAATTCTGTATCAGATGTAGAATCAAAAATAGATAAGGACTGCAAACCTGAACCTAAAGAAAAAAAGAAAGCAGCTAAGAAAAAAATCAAAACAGAGGATCAAAAAGAAGCAAATAAATCTCGTCCAAGACGCTCAGCTGGAAAAAATTACAAAATAAGCAGTGGTGAGAGTGACGATAACCAAGATGAAGATTTCAAATATGAAGAAGATGCTGAGGATTTTGAAAAACCCAAGCCTCTTCGAAAAAGTTCTTCAAGAACACCAAAACAGAGATCTAATCGAAAAATTTTATCATCAGATTCTGAGCCCTCTTCTCCACAAAATGCAGGATATATTCCTGATAAAGTAATTTGCTGGGCTGAAGTCTTTTCAAAGCCAGACAAAGCATGGATTTCAATCGAATGTACAAATAATATTGTAAATAAACCATATAGTATTGAAGAAAATTGTCCACTGCCTGTTTCTTATATTTTGGCTATTGACAATAATTCATACATCAAAGATGTGACAAGAAGGTATTGTCCTGAATATATGATATCAACTATAAAATTGAGGGCTGACCCAGAATGGTGGGAAGAAACTTTATTGCCATTTTCACCTCCTAATTCTAAATTGAACAAAGATGAAGAAAAGAGTTTAGAAACCATGTTGATCAATAAACCCCTGCCTCGCACTGTTGCTGGGTAAATATTTTCTTTTTCCTTACTCAAGACTTTTTTTCCCTGTTACATTCTCCTAGAAAAAATATAGCCATGTGCAGGTTACAATAATGTATTCTCAGTCAAAAAATAAGTTAATGAGATTATTCTTTTCCCTCATGTCTCTTAAATTAATATTGCACTTTATATTCAACTGTAATTGAATTTCATACTTCAAAAAATTCTTTCATACACTTATTTATTTTTTATTAATTCTCTGAGGTATTTTTACTAACAAACTATTAAAATCTGAAGAGAAATATAATAAATTCAAGTAATCTTAACTGTTCTATATCACGAACCAAATTTTCATTGATTTAATTTGACTAAAAGTGAAATAATATTTGTTAAATACTGTAAAGTAATAGCTTTATTCATATAAATTAAATAATAAATATTCCAAATTCATGCTTTCAGCAGAAGCACATCTTTTATTTATTTATTTTAAGGTTTACATAGAATTTATTTTAATTTTTCAAGAATAAGTATTGTGCATTGCTGAAAAAGAATTGATGGATTAAAAAAGGGTTGGCAGTACAGATTTATGAAGATTAAACAACTAAGCAAAAATTACAGAAAGCAAAAAAAGTGTCTCATGCCAATCAGTATGAATGTCATTGAATTCTTATTCTAATATTACTTTTTGTTTTAGTGAGTAAGTAATAAAAAATTAATCATGCTCAAATTTTATCTGTCAAATAAATTATTCTCCCACTTTTTTAATATTTAATGTAATTATTTGATTGGCATCAGCAGCATATGCAGGCTACTGGTGTTATATTCTAAAAAACACGTAAACGTAAGAGTTTATTCATAACTTTTATGTTAAGAATTAAAAATCTGTTAATAGCAGTGGGGGAATTGAACCCCCTAACCTCACCCTTGTGTTCATCATTGATTAACATGTAGGAAAAAAATACTTAATTTCTTGAAAAATTGATTTTTTGTATATTGTTAAAACATATATAAGAAACACAATTTTTGAATCTTCATGTTTATCCATTGCCTTTATTTAAATTTCATTCTAAATTATATATTTTTAAGTATAAGCATAAAACTGTAGGTAACCAAAAGGTGTAACTAAATAAACATCAATGTGCACATGTTTTATATTAAACTGTAATATAACTAACTGATTGCTTCAATTTTTATTATGTTATTTATTTATTTATTTTATCAATTATAAATCTTAATGAGAGCTTATATATTTGCTAGCTGATTAGAAAAAAAGCATAAAGAGTTGAGAGAAATTTATGCGCCTGATGATTAAGAATGTGGAAATTCACCTTCAGTCCTTATATACTTCCTGTATGACAAAATTTTATGAATACTCAGTTACACAAAATGTTAGAATACTGTTTGGAAGTTGTGATGAAAAGAACTGTTCAACAATCATTACTTTTTTATTACTGTATAAAGGAATTATAATGAAATTCTGTGTTAAACATTTGAAATTATCACCCCAGTTGACTAATGATATGGTAACTTTTTCTGGAGATATAAATAATCCAAAATGTACCAAAAGTATTTTATAACCATGTAGAATTATTGTGTACAAAATTTGTTTCATGTTTTGAAATGTTTTTGCAGATTCAAAAATCATCCTCTTTATGCTTTGAAGAGACATCTTTTAAAATTTGAAGCCATTTATCCTCCTGATGCAGCAACAGTAGGCTTCATCAGAGGAGAACCTGTTTATCCTCGAGAGTGTGTTTGTCAGTTGCATTCTAGAGAGACATGGTTAAAAGAAGCACGAGTTGTTCGCATTGGTGAAGAGCCATACAAGATTGTAAAAGCACGACCTAAATGGGATAAGGTTCATAACTTTTATATTTATTGTTAAAAATATTTTAACTTACATTAATTACTATGTCTTATTTTGAATAAAAAAAAATTGACATCTAAGATTTTTGCAATAGTAAAGATAATTATTGTTATATAAAAAGAATTAAGAATTTTAGGAATGATCTCATCAACAACAAATGCTAATTTTTCTTATTTTAATCCCTCATATGATTTTCATCATTTCTTTTTTAATGAAACTTTAATTTTGAAAATACTATTTTTAAAAGTCAAAAAGAAGACTACTGTTGTACATGTTCTAAGTATTGTTTATTTAAATAGAATGTCATTCTTTATATAAACTGAAAGGGTTGTAGTTCTAGAAGTATACTATTTCTTCACAATCCTGGGATAATACCTTGAATAAAGGACTTCAAAACATAAGAGAATTGCCCATGTACATTTCAGGTTTCTTTTTTAAAAAGGAGGATGTGCATTATATGGCTAATATAAAGCATTTTCATAAATAATTTAACTTTTTTCTTTCAGATTGCAGGTGTTATGCGAACTGATCTTCCTTTAGAAATCTTTGGTTTTTGGCAAACAAAACCATATGAACCTCCAACAGCAGTTGATGGAAAAGTTCCCAGAAATGAATATGGAAATGTTGAATTATTTAAGCCATGCATGTTACCAAAGGGAACTGTCCACTTGCAATGTAATTTTGCTATCAATTTTCACATTTTTTTAAAAACACGCAGTTTAATTTTTTGTCTGTTCACTTTCCGTAGAACTAAAACAAACCGATTAGTTCTGGTTTTGTGTCATATGGAACCAAATATACTGAACAATTTATTTCTGCACTTTATTTACTTCTAGACTTTTTAAGAAGAGTAAACAAAATTATATTTCACAAAAACAATTAAATCATCTATATAATATAATCTAGAATAGCCGGCTGGGTGACGTGGTTGGTTTGTCACTGGCTTTCTGCATCTAAGGTTGCGGGTTCGACCCCTGCCCAAATTGGTGGATTTTCATGATGCAGAAAATCAACAGTGGCCATATCGTATGATTAAACAGCATGAAAAATATCCCTTGAGTGCCTGTTTGGCTTTGGTGCTCTTGGCAAAATTTCAATCCTAAGTACGGTTTCGCATCGCCAGAGCTCAGATGCCTCCCTCTGGGGAAGAAACTGGGTGTCCAAATTACTTGTAGTAATTTGTATCGCCTATGTGGTGCCGCTCTAGAAAGTGATACCAGCTCCTGGAGAATGTACTAGGTCTGCAAAGATTAAATGCCAATGGGCAGCATGATTAGAGAAGATAATCTAGAATTGACTTATTTTCAGTTTTTTTCCTTGATTAATAATTTTTTCTGAAAGAAAGAATGAACAATCACAATTTTTTTTACTGTAATAATTAATAGATAGATAAAATTTTCTTTAGACTCTGGCTGTACCTCTCAATTCTCTTCTGGGATTTTGTCATGATAAAGGATTTTCTTATGTGCATTGTCAGACACATGACATTCTTTGTTTACGGTTTGAATGATTAATATAGATTAAGATTGTTTCAATAACTGCTTACTTAATTACTGCTTATCTAAGGATTGTCAATAATAAAATAGAATAAAAAAAATAATATAAAAAAATCAAATAATGTGATTGGGGAGTCCACATATTGTTTCTGTTGTGAAAAATGCACTCAACTAGTTAAATTATGAATATTATATAAATGATTATATTAAATGTTGTATGTTATAGTACCTGATATAAATTATAAATGTACTCAGTATAATGAGATCATATTTTCATTAACTGTAAAAAGGTACATGTTGGGACTGAAAACTAGGTCAAATTTATTTGTTGATGTTTAATTGTCTGATATGTGATATTTTGTATTACGAATTATTATTACCTCAAAAAAGTACTGTTACTGATTTTTATGAGAAATGTTACACTTGTGATCATTAACTGTTAAACATTGTTATTAAGCAATCAGTGGCTTTTTGATTTAATGATTTTTAATTAACCGTATTTTTTACAGTATGTTTACTTACTTTTTTTCCTTTTTTTTAATCCTGAATTTATTTTATTATATGTTAATTGGTTCAAATTTAAATAAATAATTTTTATAATTTTTGTCTTTTAGTGCCAGGTCTCAACAGAGTAGCTAAAAAGCTGGGCATTGACTGTTCTGCAGCTGTTGTTGGATTTGATATTAGTAAAGGCAGTGTTCATCCTGTGTATGTATATTTTTCATAATATTTAATGAATTTTTAAACTAAAATAAAACATTCATCATTTTTTTATAAGTGGTTTATTATGTCATAAAAAAATTGTCCTTTTGCATGAATAAGTGTTCTCCAACTGTGAGCTATGAATAGCAAAATTTATAAATTTTGCTACAGCTACAATTATTTTAATTTTCAATTTAGTATTTTTACTTGTTTATATATATATATATATTTGCAGGTTTGATGGCTTCGTGGTTTGTAAAGAATTCAAAGAAACTATTTTAGCTGCATGGGAAGAAGAACAAGAAAATATTCGCAAAAGAGAAGAGGAGGTACATATAAATTTTCTACAAAAATATTTTTATTAGATAGATATTAGCTCAGGGGTACTCAACCTTTTTTTCTGCTGTGCCACATTCATATATCAGCTATTCAACGTGGGCCGCATACATATGTTTGTTATTTCACGCAGGCCACAACATGAGGATAAATGGGGGGGGG
>BMAV01004944.1:25853-55180 GCA_019973955.1 Trichonephila inaurata madagascariensis
GTAATCGTTTGGTGCCAGGTCCGGACTATATGGTGGATGCATTAAAACTTCCTAACCAAGCTCCCAGAGTTTCTGGCGAGTCACTACATACGCGTGTGGCGTTGTCCTGATGGAACACAACACCTCTTCTGTTAGCCAATTCTGGCCGTTTCTGGTCAGTCGCTAGCTTCAAACGGTCCAGGTGTTGACAGTGGAGATCTGAATTTAGTGTTTGGCCCTTCGGAAGCAACTCATAATAAATTATTCTTTTCTAGTCCCACCAAATACGCAGTAGAACCTTCTTGGATGTTAGCCCTGGTTTGGCCACCGTTTGAGCTGCTCACCGCGCTTTAACCACGATCATTTTCACACAATATTGTCGTATGTGACCCATTCTCATCCCCAGTCACCATCCGTTTAAGAAATCGGTCGATTTCATTCCGTTTGGCCAGGGCTTCGCTGATGGAAATTCGATCCATCATGTTTTTAGGTGTTAATTGGTGTGCACCCAAACATGGAGCTTCTTTTTGAATCCAAATTTGCTCAAATGGCTTAAAACTGTTTTATGGTCAATCTTTAACTCCTGGGCGATGCTACGACTACTAACATGCCGGTCAACTTCGATTATTTCTGTGATTTTATCGACATTTTCGATGACGGGTGCGGGGCAACTTTAACATCAAAAATGCCTGAATGGAATCGACGAAACCAGCATTGCACTTAATTAGCTGTTACAGTATGGCACCATAAAAACCGTTCACAATTTTAGCCGCATGGCTTGTATTTTCGTCCTTATCAAAGAAAAACTATAAAATGTACCGAATTTTCTCTTTGTCGATTTCCATTTTTTTTAACACCCTGTAACTCACAACTGAATGGACCAAACAAAAAACAGCAAAATATTTTTTTAGTGTGAAATGTCACCTTGACAACGAGCATAAATTTGAAATTGTTTGATCGATACTTCACAAGATATTGACATCACAGCCGTCTACTGAAAAAAAAATGGATTTCTTTTTCCCCAATCTAATATATATTAAAATTAATAATGAATATCAATTACAAACTACAGAAAACTTGCTATGTTCTAAAAACTGCAAGTTCTTTCAACGAATTTCATCGTTCAAAAAAAGCATTTTTAAAACGTAAAATAAACGATTCATAGCGATAATTAAAAGTGCAACACTCATTTTTTTTAAAAAAAAATATCCTATAACTCACCCATATTAGAAAAATCCATATTCGAAAATAGCACAAAGTAAAACAGAAGACGAGAATAACAGAACAATAACACTGAAAAAGGTTAAAATTTTTAAAGAAATCGAATTAAAATCGTCTGAAATTAAGAGGTTACCAAGGGGAAAAAATCAATAGTTATCTGTAATATACGTTATCCCCATGGCAACCACACATCACCAGACGATAAAATTATCAAGGTAACTATATTGTAATGTTATCGCCCATCTTGGAGAACATAAACAACCTTGGCGCATGCCCCCGGATATCAAACTAGCACCTCCTAATAGTGGATGCCCTAGGGTTACAACCGCCTGCGAGGATTGTTGTCTGCAAGCGCGGCGTTATCGGAGTTAAATATATCAACTTTTTTTCGAGCGTTGCGACGTATCAGTATTGATACGTTGTAACTCTGTATTGATTGAATATTAACGTCGCACTGTTTAGCTACACTAGGGCTTTTGGCGACGGACCACGTAATTTTGAACCATGGTCAAGTGACGTGGACGACACCTGAGCTGGCACCCCCTCTCCTAACTACCACACCACACCAACGGGAGGACGTTTCAGCTCTCGACAGATTTAACGTGCATCGCTGCCCTACACGGCCGGTCTTTAGTGGTACTGGGCTCGAACTCGTGACAAGGCAAGCCACGGTCCGATACCTATACCACTCGGCTACCGCGGCCGACAAACTCTGTAAATGGCTGCATGAGAGCCATTTATATTACAGAGGACCAACAGTTCAGGTGCCATTGACATCGTCTCTCAGAAATGTTCTGCTACATTGGGCTTTGAATTATATCCGTTTGACACCACAGCAACGAGCCAGTGAATTGTTCATCCATAAATCCTTATTCTGTATAAACGATTCCTGGAGGATAAGAATCTCTCTCCCTCTGAAGAATCTCAGGAACTCAATCTCAAGCTCATATCACTGAGAAAAACAACCACAGTCGGGCTGGTGTCATTGAGCAAGGGTGCAAGTTCGTGGCTGAGCTGATATCCTTGAATCAGATGCTGCGAATTGGGACAGGCTTCATTTTCAAAAAAATTCTTTTCACAATGATTTCCAGCACTGAAATCAATTTTAACTACATTTTGTTCTGAAGGAAAGCTGGTCTTGACTTTTCTAAATTCGTTTGACCACATGGCCATCACACAGACTATTTTCGCGTTGCATTTCAGCTGCTGTTGTAAGGGTTTCGATTGAATGGGAAAAAAATGGATACACACAGGAAAAAAACTAAATTGTTACAGGGATTCTTCCACAGTAGTTGGAATTGAGAAATAGTATTTCTTAGATATTAATCAGGAAAACGGTTTTGAGACACTTTCAAAATCTGTGAAGACATCTGGGACAAACAAATTTCTTCTACGAATCAGTAAAAAGCATCCTCGTAAAACTCCATAAATTATTGGCTGTCGATGTGAGCACAAATTAAAGAACAGTATAACGAAAGAGGAAGAAAATCAATTCCATAATAGTTATCACCTCCGACGACCTTTATACTGAGCCAAGAAATATCAATCCTGGACCTTAATTACTGGAATAAAGTCGCATTCAGTGACGAAATGCAATTTTTGTGCTAAGGTTTTAAACAACATTTTCAGGTGAAGTGCTAGAGAACTCTTTGGGATCATTACCCGTGGAAGAACTCAGCACCTTAGTACTGGTTGAAAAAATTATGAACTCCGAAAAATACAGTTCGTAACTGAAGATAAAAGTTTATCTTTTAAGCAAACGTTCGTACGAGGTGTTAGGGGTTTTCAAAAGATCTTGAGCCATGCCATTATTTTAAACTGGTAAGAAAAAAAACCAAGAAAATATTAATTTTAGGTTGGGTTGGTAATTCTTTAGAAGTAAATCCCATCAAAACACTGAACGGACATGTATGATAGACTGGTCAACTAAAATAAAATGACAGAACATCAATAAAATTTTGTTTCGTGATAACATGAATAAAAATTTTAAATTAGTGAAATAATACATTATGTGCACAATATTGCTTAAACTAGAAGAGCACATATTCTCTACTTAATTGCAATGTCATGCATGCAAGTGTGACCTTACAAAGAATAAACTACATAAGTGAAAATTTGTTTTTTTCCAATATATACAGTACTGTAAGAGAAGAGAGTACTCTTGTTATAATAAAAAATTTCTATTTTCACCTCGTATTATAGACAATACCTCTGCCAATATATCAACTTCTCTTTAGAACAAAAGATTTTTGAAAAAGAGGTGGGAAGTAGTAACGTTTGTTTTTCCCTCATCAAATGCACCTTCCTTGTACACATGTAATTAAAATTTTAAATGACCTCATAGGTTTGGAGAAACACTTCATTTGACATTAGAGGCTATAAATAACCAAGGTTTCTCGCAAATAAATTTTCATCTAGTTGTCCAATAAACTTTCAACATCTTGATTACACTTAAAAGTCGAGAACCTTGCAATTTTTATTTATAAATAACATCTGTAGACATAAGCAACTTTTTAATTCAGTTTTTCTAAAAATTATTTAATGAAATACAGTTATCTCTATTAATACTTAATAAAATTTTGAGAGAAGTCTAACTAACAGGAAACTTCATCTTGAGACTTTCCAGTTTTAAAGTTGAGCTATCTTTCCCTAATTTAACAATACATGGTCTAAACTTGATACACATTTTCAAATGAAAAAACTTTCTAATAAGAAAAAAAGTTCATTATTCAAGTACATCTATTATATTGCATTCTTAAATTTTAAAATATTTCATAAATATGCCATTTTCTCACTTTATGCATAGGTTAAGAGAAATATCAATTTAATACAGCAATATGAAATTAAAATCTGGTACATGCTTAAAATTGGAATAAAATGGACTGATTCAATAAAATAATGAGAAAAAAAAAAAAAGAAATCTTGTAAAATATGCTGCTCTCCATAGAATACAAAAATCAAACTAGAGAAATGTAAGAGCCTTTTTCAATCTGAAAATATATACTGAATTTAGGACCCATTTCTTAACACTGGGCATAAACAGCACTTGTAATCTAACCCCATGAAAATTTGTTTCAACAGAAAACTATATAATCTTTTTATACAATATAATCAGTCACAAATAATCAAAGTAAATGAAAATTTTTGAGAAAAGTAATATCCAAATAACATACATTCCTAACAATTTTAAAAATAGTACATTCTTACATGCTAATTTTCATTGCCCAAATTTTGTCTTATTTTGATGTAATAAATGTTCAAACCTAAGTATAACTGTGGTATGTGGAAGGAAAAGCAGTCTTTGCTCTGCAGACCAAAAAGAACCACTTTGTATGCTTACACTTTGCTGTGTCTAGTCTATAAAAGAATACAGCAAAACCAAGTTATGGAATTATATATTTCCACTTCAAAAACTATCATTGCTTCCTATCAGACAATTTTTTTCGTCAACTCTATACTAACCACATCATTTACTTTCATTACCATATAAATACCTTTCAATACAGGATATATACCACTGGTTTTTGTGTCTAGATATTAGGTAATATGTATCATTAATTTAGCTTCTGTAATTTGGTCATTCTTAAAATTTAACACACACACGAGAAGTTTCTATAATAATTAAAATGTAGTATTTTACTAAAAATTATGTTAGAGAAATGACAAAAATACATTTTTTCAACAAAAGTGTATCAAAATATTTATGCATGTAAGAATTTCTGAAAATGTGAGCTCATATTTAAAAAGAATGATACAAGACTGATACATCACAAATTTATTTTTCAACTAGGTATAGTGCAAGCTGCCACAAAAGTTTGTACAAAGCAGATAATTTTGTAAACATTACCATGTCAATCGACAGAACAATATGTATATAATATATAATTAATGTATACACTTCATTCTCAATAAAGCATTTCCAAAATATGTTTAATCTATGTGGACGTTTTACTACACAGTCCAGATTGGTCACTGGCATATTATCTTGTATATGAAAACTAAATATATCATACAGGACAACAAAATGATGATGATAAGCTTCTGGCATAAGCATGTTAGATGATGGAAGAAGTAATTTGTACAGAAACTAAATATTTCATTTCCATTTAAACTTTTAAAAATTAAAACATACACACAAAAAAGCATTTGAAATATCTTTTAAAAGTATTAATTTTCTTTACCAATGGAAAAGTTATTTGAACAAGAAATAATTTACCATTGTATAAAATTTTTCAAACTATAAAGTGCATGGACAAAATATTTTAATCTCAGAAATTACAAATATATATGTTGATATAATGATTAATGCCAGTGTATTAATTACAATGTGAAATTCTGCCAAAAAATAAACTGATTTATAAATGACATCCAAATACATTTTACTTTCTCAAAAAACAAAATGTAATACATTTGAATATTCTTAAGACATAAAATTCAAAAGGTAAAGAATATGCTTGTTACAAATTTAAAAATATTAATTCAAATGAAAGAAAAATTATTCCCATTTTTTCATATTTTGTCCACATGCATTTTTAATTACCTCCTTTCTTTTCAAATCAATAATTATAACTATTTTATGGACATTTGGTGTTGAAAAAATCTATTATCTTATGTGCAAATCCCAAAAAGCACACTTTATAGCACAAAATGGACATGTTTAAATTGTTATCAAAATTCAGAAGTGCAATAAATGCTTTTAAAATAAAATAAATTCTCACTAAACTTAATCAGATATGATGTCAAAAAAAAGTAATAATAATGAAATTGCTACATCTTTTAAAAAGATAGAAACCTATATCATCCAAAAAGCATCTATTCAAATCTGTGATACAACTATACTTACTTTTAAGTAAAATCATAAAACATGCTAACACTAAATAAAGACAATAAATTGTGATATTAAAAATGAAGCTATTTCTATACATGATTTAGCTTTGAACACTTGGATGCTATATGTGCATTGTGTTATTTAACTGGTACATTATATACACAATTAATGGCTATATTTACTTTAATTGACTGGACATGAGTATATATCTATTAAAAACATTCATATAAGTGCACTGAAAGCCATAACATATGGCTTAGACTTTTCTCAAAATAGAGTGTCAATGAAAAAGATTTTATAACAGTATAACATCTATTTACAGTACGTGCAAAAATATATATACTATTGATTCTATTTCAATATTCTGTACTTGATGTGGAAAGATAAAGTTTTAAAACTTCAAGTAATGAAAAGATATCAAATCAAGCATTAAATTGAAAGGAAAAGAATTGGTGCAAAATAGTGACCCTTTTTGCAAATTTTTTCCCTACTTCGGTAGAATATTACTTTGTTGTAGAAAAAAAAATTCCATTTATTTATACTCTATGAAAATGCCCAAATATTTAAAATAACTCCAAGAAGTAATAAAATGTACACTGAATAGAAGCCAAATATGAGCATAATTGAGCAGATTGAAATAAGGAGCAAATAAACATTAAATACGCTTAATCTTTCTTGAACTTGCATAAGGAAATTAAATATTAAAATGTTACATGGCAATTTTAGTATAATTTTTAAAATTTGTATATAAGACAAGTTCATTTATAAAGCTATGTATAATTTAATACTGATATCCATTTTACAAACAAAAAACATTTGGAAGCCCCATTTATTAACACTTTGTTCTTTATACTGGGAAAAATCTCTCTACTTATTTCAGTCGAACATTTTCCCCAGATATCAGAAAAGTTGGCAATTACCTATTTAACTCTTTTCCCCCTTCATTGAAGGTAAATTAAAAAGACATTAAAGCCTACTACCTTTCTAAAAGATAAAAAATTAGAAGAGAAAAATGCTAGCTTGTTATAATATTTAACATATGTATAACAGACAAATATAAATTCAATACTCATTTTGAAGGAAAAAATACAAAAACAATTCTTGTAATACAAAGAATTGCAAAGTAAGCAGACAACATGCAAAAGGAAAATACTCAGATGAAATTTTAATTATATTTAATAACCTGAAAAGCAACTTTAAAAATGCCTGCGTCAAAACAACCATTCACAAATATTAAGAAAATCTAACAAACTTTTCAATGTCTTAAAAATATTTACATGAAATATATATTTACACTTAGTACAATGTGAAAGAAAACAAAAGTACAGAGATTCACAACACACAAACAATTTATAATGTGCTAGTTGCCTCCAGAACAAAATATTGGTTAACAAAACAAAGAAAACTAAATATATATTTGTAAATACAAATTAATAGAAAAACAAACAAAAAAAAACAGCATAAAACTTTCCTGAGGTTACCCCCAAACTGGCTTGAAACAATTCCTTTTGCAAAGGTTTCATACAAATCTCTCATATATATACACACTCAATTCTATTTTTATACATAAACTTCTTTCACATGATTTTGATTTAACATGATCTACTCAAATTCAAAAGGAAGTTTTGGTTTACTTTTATACCTGTAACATCGATGCAAAGAAATGTAATGTGATTTTCCAATTGGGAGAATTCTTCAAATTTTAAAACCTCAATATGGACTTCTGTCTGCTTCGCGAATATCAAGATATCAAGCTCATGATACAAAATGGCAGTTGTGATAATAGTAACATTGAAGCCTTATTGCAAATGTATGCAATTGTCAGAAAGTGACAATGAGTAAAATTATGTATAATTCATTATTTTTTTCGTAATCTTTATGTTTCTGAATTATAAAAAATCGGGCGCCCCCCCCCCCCATCTTTTAAATGATTTACTTTGTATGATAATGAACAGCTTTTATGAAATAAAATGTTTAAGATCCTAACATGAAAACTCATGGTTTATAGGGCCCTTTATGCTGATTTCTTATCTTTTGTTTTCCCCATGCATTTTTTCAGGAACACATCTGTCATGTAAAAACAGAATTATGTGTATATATATATACATACTTGAGAAATAAATTGGAAGACCAACTTAACCAATATAAGCTCCAATATCCATTTCCCAATCTTATTTACAAAACTATACTTTGAATGAAAGATAAATATTTGAACATGTAAAAAAGTAAAGAAATAACAAGAATAAATACATAAAAAAATTTTGTTATTCCTCTCATTAACACCAAAATATAAATTTTTCAGAAAAAAAAGTAAATGTACATTCAATTTTTTTTTTTTTAAAGAATAACTGCAAATTTAACCACATGACTAGTAAAAATTTCAGATTAAAAATTAAATAGAATTTGAATCATTCCTAAAAATACAATTTTAAACAGAAAAATGATGTTAAATTTCTTTTTACGCAAAAACAAAACACTAAAATTATAAAAACTATTTCAACAATTATATAAATTTATGATCTCACATTTACACTTTAAGCTATTCATATAGATTTAAATCACGGCCAGAAATTCCATTGCATAATATTATCTACATTGCATTAATTATTAATCTACAGAAAAAATATTTAACAATCTAGAAACTTCAAAATTAAAGTGAAATAAAGTATACCTTTCTAATCAGTTTTAAATAGTGCCTTCCTATCAGTAAAACATTAACGTAAAAAGTAAATAATTTGCTTCTTGACATCTACTGTAAATTATGTACTTCTTTAGGACCAAGAATATTTATAAATATTAAGTCCAGAGTCAAAAGAAATTTTAAGATTTTTAAAACGTTATTTTGCAATACACTAATTAGATATTTTTTAGAACCCCCTACATTCAATTATGTCAAAGATTTCACATTAAAATATTTTTCAAAAAAATTAAAAATTTTCTAAACTGGACTTCCTTTATCTATATCTTTATCATTTCATATATCTTCACTGGATTACTGTATGCAAAATATAAAACTGAGATTAACTCCAAAAACCATTTCAGAAGTACCTTGCTGCCTCTTCTCCCCCCAAGTAATAGTAAAATTGGCATATTTTACATATCTTGTACCTAATTCAGTAAAATTGCAGATAATATAAATTCACTTCATGATTATTAACCTCAACAAAAAATATCTACAATGAAGATTTCTTAACTTCAAAAGCATTCACAAAAATATCAAATAGATTTCTGAGATAATTAATGTTTCATTTTTTAAGCATAAAAATAACAGGGAGGGGGGGATTTAAACTTCGGAATGAACCAATACCTTTAAAAAATTATTAAAAAGTAGATGTTCATATTTATGGAAGGGGCAGGAAATATCATCTAGCAATAAAAAGTAACCATGGCCAAAATCTAAAGATTTAGGTTGCACTGAAGTGTTTATATGAAGATCGTGAACTATATTCAATTAGATCTGTTTACATATATCAAAGTGTACTCAAATGTGTAAAATGGAAAGTACAGTCTAATATATATGTAAAAAAAATCTCGACTGTAAAACAAAATTATTCCAGCAAATTAGATAAAAATGTGAACACTAAAAATTTTAGACTGATAAAAATAATTGAAAAAAGTTGTAAGTGGATACTTTCACTATAATCTTTAAAAAATAATAAATTACTCCAAAACATGAAAAAGTCTATAGATATGAAATCTACAATCACAATGTATAAAATACTGATTATCTATACAGACTCAAAATGAATCTAGTAGGCATACTTCAGCATAATAAAATTCCTCCTTTAGGGAAAATCTTAATTTCACTAATAAGACACACTGAAATTCATGAAATGTACTTGAGCAAAGAAAAGAAATTTATAGAACCCATGAAAGGATTTTAAAGGGATGCTATTAACACAATAAATAATTTCAGATCTTTGAGAATCATTGTAAACAATCTAATTGAATGTTATTTTTAATACACATGTAAATGTAACATGAGATTTACACATTTTTCATAATAAAAAACCTATGATCTTTAAATACCCAGTTTACAATGAGCAAGAACTACACAACCAACAAAATTCCGTACTGAGATTCACAAGATGTAAATTAACAATAATGGAAATGGAATGCAAATTAAAAATCCTACACATTTTATAAATGCAATTGATCACAAAGGCAAACTGTTAGCCATATATAAAGCAAAAAAAAAAAAAAATTTAAACTGGTAATACTACACCAATTTCCACAAGGTGTATCTCTATAAATATTCATAACCCTAAAACAGAAACATCAGTATTAGTTGTCAAGTCTATTTTAGATTGCAGTTCAAATGTAAAAAGTGCAGCAGATGTCTAATACTGAATGATTTTCCAGCATGGGAATTTAAAACTGCACAATGTGACAAGATGGCACTTTAATTAAGACATTTTTACGTGATAGACATTTAAAATTGGAATAAAAGTTAAATATGTCTTTTTAATTGTTAACAAGCTCAACGTAATTCGCTGGATAGAGTCCAACACGGCCATCTTTCCGACCTTTGCACCAGCCCTGTTCATCTTCATCTTCAAGCTTTTCAAAGGTGTCACCTGTTAAAAATATCAAAAATAAATCAATAAATATGTAAAATGTAAATAACTTTTGCCAAAAGACATGAAAAATACATCTTAATCCATTTTTATAACACTTAAGAAATAGCAATTTTGTATAAGTTGTAAATGTAATATGAATTAGCTTAAAATTTTATTCCCATTTCTTTTAAGTATTTAAAAAAATTCTAAAAAATAAAGATAAACATTCATATGGTACCTCAAAATCTTTATTTTTTTCCTCTATACATAAATATCAGACTTTAAGTTCTCCAAATAGAGTAAAAAATATCTTTAGAATTAGTGAATTTAAGGAATTTTTATAAAACTATATTGAAAACTATTAATTTAAAATATATTACCAAGGCTATTATAACAAAAAAAATATCCAAGAATAAATTCTAAAATAGAAAGAGGATTATAATATTCAATTACATAAGATGTATATATAACACTCATTTTCAAAATAACCACATATTACAATATTTAAATACAAAAGTTTATTCGAGTGTGCTTTAAAAACTATCAATGATATCAGTCATGAGTACCCAGAGATAAAATTGTTTAACATTTTTCTTTCACCAAAAAAAAAAAAAAATAAATAAATAATAATAATAACCAGTTGCAATAATAAACTGAATTTAGAAAAACTGTGCTAAGGAAAAATAGTATTTTAACAAAATTTATATAAACATCCTACCAGACTTGAAAGATAATTCATCTTCTTCTGCACCCTCATAATCATATAAAGCTTTGACAGGGACACCTGGTTCACCATTATCTACTAATGCATCATTAGAACCTTCATCCCAATCTTCTTGGTCATCATCAAATGGATTAGCATCCTGTCCACCATTTCTAATGCATACAGTTAAAAACTTAAGGTTCAAAAAATTTCTTACTATGCTTAAAACACAAAAAATAGTTTGAAAGTTAATTCGAAAGAAATATGAGGGGAAAATATTACCAACCTTGGGGTTAAAACAATTTACAACCAATAAGTTTTAAAAAAGTACCAAAGAATAATAATACTACAGAAACTATTTTTTACTATTAAGATCAGGCATGTAACTACTGGCGTATGAGCTGTATCACTGATACAGGACCCGAACATGAGTAACATTTTGACACATTTCAAATGAGTTTTGCAATCATTTTTATTTTCCAAAAATATGCATTAAAGGAATTTTGACACAGGCCCGACATTAGATAGCTACACCAGTGATTAAGATATTAAGGCATTTCCTACTCTTTTCTACATAAAATAAAAACTGATTACTTAAAAATATTAATTGTTTTAAATGTACTGAAATTAAAGGAAACAATCTCACAGTATTGTAATATAGAAATCAACATTTGTATTCAACAAAAATGAATAATATTTCTCCAATAAGATTTTTTATGTAAATAACTGAGTTTCTTCAAAAATAATTTCTCTATCAAGATAATTATCATGAAAAACTATCCAAAATTTTATAGATTTTTAAAAAACTATGATACCTTAAATACAATGTAATTGATAAGAAATAAATTAAAAATTTGAACCCGACGTAAAAAATGAAACAATGAGAAGAACACTCCTTCCTATCTTACAACTTTAGCTCACTAATACAAAATTTATTACTCTCAGAACTAGGGAACCATTAACAAACTAGGACAATAAATAGAAATTTCCTATTTTCCAAATTTTTAATCAAATCATCCCAATTTACATCCTTAAATGATCATTAGTAAATTTTATAATAAATATAGTTCAAGATCAAGTTAATTGTTGTTAATTAAAAAAGAAAAAAAGAGCCCAACTGTATTAATTTATTTTTTTTAAATTACTTCATTTGACCCCATTTTTTTACAATAAATGAATAGTGTACTCTCCATTCAGTTTACTTTTCATGAAAATAGAAAGATAAATTTTTATTAGATTTCCTATTTTATTTGAAGATATAATTATTTTAAAGAATAATTATTTTTTGCAATACAGTCAGCAAAAAAAAAAAAAGAAAAAAAAGAAGGAAAAAAAAATACAAATACAATAAACAAATTTTTAATCAATTTGGACTTGTTTCTGAATATAACACTCTTGAAATCACAAAAATTTTATACTTTAAAAATAATATGCAATGTAAGTTTAAAACAGCAACACAAAAAAAATTCAGAAATAACTTTCAAAAAAATTTTTTTTTAATTCACTACTTACGTACTAATACCAGAATTCCTGTTCGATAAATTCTTCTCTTTCCCATTTTTAGTTTGATTGTTTTGAATATTAGTAAGGGTTATACCACCATCATTATTTTTCTTTTCTTTCTTAGAAACATTGTGGAAATCTGGATTATATTCCTATAATAATATAATGCATATTACTTCCATAAAAAAGTTATGAGTATGTATTTTTAGGAGTTGTAAATAAAATTTTTACATCATTTAAAGCATTTTGTAGCAAATTCTAAAAATTCTTTAATTTATATAAATGTAGAGGCTAATTAAATTACATTTGATGGTAAAGTTAATTTTAAGACATCAATCAATAAAATCCTCTAAAACAGGGGTGTCCAGCCCGCGAGATTCTGTACAACTTTACAAAATTCGACTATTTTGTACAATATTTTTGTTTAAAGAGTTTTTTTTTCCTTTGTAAAAGATAAATCCCATAACTGTTATTATTTTATCATGTTGCTTCTGTTACTGCGAATCTTTTTTTTTCTACATTGAAATTTATCAAACATAAATCGTGCTCAAACTTAGCGCACGAAAATCTGCAACATCAATTATGATATGCAAATACACATGCATTGAGATTGACTTGCAAAAACTAAGTGAAAGAGTTGAGAAACAGATATCTCACTAATTAAATAAAATAAACATTATTTGATGGTTGCATTATTATTATATTATCTATGTTTGTATACATGAAAAACAATGAAAACAATACTAATATATGAGTCTGTTTTAAATTTTCACTCCAACAAATGTTTGTAAAAGATCCAAATCTAATATAAAGATATATATTTTTATATGCGGCCCGCAGGATTGTAAAGCTCTTCCGAAGTGGCTCGCAAGGTCATTTGGGTTGGCCACCCCTGTTCTAAAAGATAATGATCTAAATCTTCAAACTTTAAATAATGACAAATTAATAAATTTAATAGCAATAAAACGATTTTTTTATTTATACAATACTTAAAAAAATCTTAAGATATTAATCCTCTGCAACCCAAATTCCATCACATACTACTGATGGTATTTGAACTTTATTTCTAGTATACATGTTACTACAGTTTATATACACATATGCCTACTTTACACATGCTTAAGTACACACAGATTTAATTGCTTCCTAATTAACTTTCCTCTTCCATTGTATGGTTTTCCTTTATTTAATTCTCTTAAATTACCTACGATTTAACGTTCAGATTGGAAAGAAAGCCTTCAATTATTCATTAATCATGAAAATATTTTACGAAGCAGCATTTTAATTCAATTGACAGAAAATGCAAAAGTCAAAAACTACAATGCAGATAAAAAATAAATTGTACAAACAGTTCAATTTCCTTTTGAACACCTATTTGGTTTATTCATTGTGAAGGTGTATCACAAACAAATCAAATTAACAATTTTTTTTTAATTCCGGACCTATTTTTATCATATAATATGCAAAAAAATTAGGCTTTAGAAACTAATTAACCTTTCCTTTTTATGTGTTTAACTTTCCTTTAATCAATTGCGTTTAATAACCCCCCCCCGCCCCAATGATGCATTGTGCATTTACTACAGAAGGTAAACCCTTAAAGGGTTTAAACAAAATGGAATATACCAAAATAATACTCTCTGATGTGTTGATGATTTTCTATAGTAGAGCAAGCAAGCCTTTAATATGTTACACAAAAGCAATGTGAAAACTGTTGACAATAGACCTCATAATTTTAAACTATAGTCGTGATGAGGATGGCACCAAAACTGGCATCCTACTCTCATAACTTCCACACCATACCAATGTGAGGACTTTGAACCACAATTTCATCTGCATCAGCCCCTCTACAAGGCAGGATTTTAGTGGAAACTCATGACACACCCACCACGAGCCCATGACCACTAGGCAACTGATACCTTTCCATGGTGGGAGATAATTAGAAAGTACTGGAGATAGAACAGAGAGAGAATTTATAGATTTGTAATTTTCCTACATACAAAACACTTTTGTTCAGATATTACCCACTGATTTATGTCTCTCCAAACTATTACTTTTCTTTATAATACGCTAAGATTTATTTTTCTGTAATGTTGTAAAATTAAGTCATTCAACATTCTTTATAAAAACTACACACAGCCACTATAATATAAATCAATGTATAAATCCTAATGACATTTTGTTAATTATTACATTAAAAGAAACAATTTTTTTAAGTAGCACATAACAAAATTATAAGAAACTGGTCAGTCTTGCAAGTATGAAACTACCACCTAATAAGAAAACTATAGCAGCAGACAAACAAATGAGTTCATTAGTAAGTTATGCACATCACAAGAAGCAGAGGCAGCAAAAGCAAAAGTAGAAGAAAAGCAGTTTCAAGTTGTTTTCCCCAACAAATAGCAAGTGGAAAAAATGAAACTGAAATTTACAGGAAGATCTTCGCCAATTCTGTGTTGATTGACAAGCATAATGCCACTCTCTGGGAATGGAGCTTTCTTGCTTTTTCCTACAATATCCCTGAATTCTTCAGAATAATCCTATAAAAAGGCACCACAGCACAAAGCGAGCACACAAGAAAGAACATTACACATTAGTTCATTCAAGCATTAAACATTACAGTACTGAACATTTGAAAGAAATATAAAATAACTTAATTATACATCATGCACTTTGCATCTAGTTATACATTAAAATATTTTCAAAATGCAAAATTATAATTTAAAAGTTAAGCAGTTAATTTATAAATAATCCAAGCAAATTTTTTATAGGAGCATTAAAAATAATTGAGAGAAATAACTGCATTTAAAATAAAAATAATTCTCATAAAATTAATTTTTTAAGGATTAATATAAACAAAAGAAACTTGATTACATTGCTATAGAGATGTTTGATTTTTGTAAAGATCAAGTCAGTTAAAGTATTTATGTTACTATACCTATTTTATACTCTGTTAACTGGATGTTCCAAATTTATTGTGAAAAAATTACTGATAATAATTTTCAGTAAGTTGGTAATGTACAAAATTGCATTCCTTTTCATTACAGATTAACAGTAAGTAAAACATAGAAAATATTTTCAGAATCCTCATAAAAAATGTAAATGTCCCTCATATGTAAAATACTAAGATTCAGAAAGAAAAAGCTTTTTTAAAAAATGCTAAATTTTTTAATCTATGTTATTAAATCATTTTATGAATTTTAATTTTCTCACATAACAGAAATGTTAATGAATGAATCAAATTTGGGATTATTTGTGTGTGTGAGTAACATTGTAAACCTTTATAACTTTTACTATGCAGTAAAAATATTTACAGGATAAACTATCAGCAATAATAAATGCAGTATAAAATTAACATGCCTATTGACACATCATGCAATACAAGATCATTCATCAATGCATTTCATGCATTCAAGGCATAAACAGTCATTTCTATTAATAAACATGCATTTCAAAATGCATTAAAAAAAGTCAACATTAATTTTAAAGATTTAAAATTAGATTAATTTTAACAGGCATTTATCTTATCTAATATCAAGCATATTTTTCATTAAACTGGCTTTGAATTTATTTAATAAAAACAAAATTAATCTATAAATATGCAAAAAGAAAGCAGCACAAGAAACAAAAACAAGAATTATTTATATCTCTTCCAATATCAACTAACATATGGCAAAAACATGTTAGTAATTTAATAATTACATTCATGGTATAAAGTTCTAAAAGTATAACAATTCTAAAACTGACATTAAAGTACAAAAAATGTATGTTTTGCCATTGCATTTAAGAAAAAAAAATATTCTTAAATTAAGCAGAAATAAAATTTTAATAACATATCTTCAATTTTAAAAATTTACAAAGATACAAACTTTTAATGCACTTCTACCCCCCAAAAAACTTATCAAAGAAGTAACCTTACCTCAAAGACAGGCCAATTCATAGCCATTCCCACACCATGATTTGTGGACCACCATTTAAGGTCCTTACTCGCATCAGCATTTTGAATGGAATGCCTGTATTCTTCATAAATCTGGGGAAGCCTGTTAATTTATGTATCACATATAAGCAAAAAATCTGGATCACACAAGGCAAGATAAAATTATCTTAAACAGTATTAAAAATCCTCAATGTCAACATCAAAATGCGATCCTTTTACTCAAAACTTGGGGGAAAAAAACATTTAGTCAAAATTATATACATAATATTGTAATTTTGTACACAATACAAAATGATTTCTCCATGTACAATTTTAAGAAATTATGCAATTATATATCTATAAGATTCTACACTAGAAGTATGTAATTTTACAATTTCATTTGAAGATTTCACAGTTTTGAAAAAGATATCCCTTAAAAAATGTCTAAATTTAAATATAACAAATTTTTAAGTTCTAAATGCATGTAATTTTCTAAAATCAAATTCAATGTGTAATTAATTTTATTTTAAAAAGTATAGTCATAATCTTTAAACTGCAGTAATATTGTTAGAACAAAGTACATTAGCAGTAACAAGACACTTAGTATAAAAATTTTAAGTTTGTTTTGATTCAAAAAATATGGATTAAATAGTTTTATTTGTCTGCCTCAAACATAGCTGTAATAAACCATTCAACACTTTAAGGAAGAAATTAAATAATTCTTATGAAACAAATTAACCCATGGGAGAATTGAAATTTAATGTGCTTCAATCAAAAACATCACAATTTTTCATTATATAAGTGTATGAGCCTTAAATCCAGCTTAAACATCCTTTTATTCATAAACTTACCAGTATTAGAGCTTACATTTCTTAATTCCTCACATTAAAATTGTAATTTTTAAGTTTTACTTGGTAGATGTTCTTCAAATAAATCATCTTCGCAACATTTCATTTAATACATTAATTATTCTGTTCATAACTCTAATTAAAATGAATAGAATTTAAACCCATTTATTCAATTCTTCTCATGCAAGAAAGTTTTCCATTTTTTGTTTTATCACACTATATTGAGATATTCTTAAAATTAACCCTTAACTTCGCACTGTTGCATTTCTGCAACATACAATTTATTTTAATTTAACAGACTCAATATTTTTTTAATTACCTACAAATCACTTATCTGAGAAAAAAATGATTACTACAACAAAATACTTGTTAATTTTGTCACTAGATGGAATTACATTTTTTCCAGAAATCACAAGAATTATAAAAATCTGATACCTCAAGAACTGTGTTTTTGCTATAAAAAGAATCCATTATATTTTATGCTTACTCATTTATTGATGAAATAAATTACCAGGTAAGAAATTTAAACATTTTATGATGAATAATAAAATCCTCATATAAAAGAAAGTTTTGTAATTTACAAAAAACAGCTTAATTTTATATATATGTTTCCTTTTTATTATTACTTGAGAACTAGCTGATATAATTTTTTTCCATAGAAATTTAAAAAATTGGGAAGTTAAGGGTTAAATACAAAGTTTTATAACACAAAATTTTAAAAAAAATACTTACTCTGGATCTGTAGAAATGTTAAGGCAGCTATTGATGCCAAAAAGCATCTCTTTAAAGAAATTCAATCTTTTTTCTTCAAATTCTTGGCATTTATCAAAAACAACAGTCATATCTTCCATATATTTAGCATTATAGTCATTGATTTCTCTCAGGGCTTGTTCATAACGTTCTTTTGTTTTCTGAACTTCATCTTTGCATTTTGAAACCCGATCTTGCAATTTTTTAACCTATATATAAATGCATCAAAATAATTTGACTCATTTTCTCCCTATTTTAAAAACATTACTGATTTTTCAATTTTACATATTTTATAATCAAAAAGAGAGGGAGAGATGATTAAAAAAAAATTCCTTTAGAACTATGAAAAACAAGAATATAAAAGACAATTCATACTTGATCAGGTGAAAGAGATGTGTCACTAGAAGCATTTCTTTCTTGATTTATAGCAGACCTTTCATTCTTGCAAGCAGCATGATATTCTGATTTACATTTATTGACCTTTTGTAATAATTTAGCCCAGGGTTTTTGAGCCTAAAAATTATTAGATATTAAAATTATATTTTGCACAAAAGTTTGCACTACTTCAAACAAGTTTTTATTGGCTGATATATCACTAATGTTGCTTATGTTACACATATAAATTATACTTATTTTAAATAAAAACCAAGTGTGAATATTTTTTTTACACAAATAGTTGACATATACTTAAAAATACCACTCATATTTATTAGTCTTGAATATTCTAATAGCAGAAAATACTTTTAAACATTTCAAAAATTTATTTAATATTTGTGAATATAAAGTAATAAGACATGACAATATATATGATAATGCAACAGCTTTCACAGAAACATAAATTTCTAATAAACTTCAAGACAGTGTAAATATATTGGTAAAATCTACAAACTTGAAAGGAAAAAATCTCATTCTAACATTACTTATGATGCAAATAAAATTAAAGTTTAAATACATAAAAAGGTATCCACTTATTTTATTCTAACTTAAAAACAATTTAATTACTGATTCATTTAAAGTAAAAAATATACACAATATAATTTACAATACAGAACTAATTCATCCTTTTTATAAAATAAAATTTAAAAAATCCTATAGTTCTAAAATAATTAATTTTAATAATTATTTTTTATATTTTATGAGTCATTTAGAAAATTTAAAACAATCTGATTAGTACAGAGTGAAAGCATTACTGACACACAGTTGATTCTTTGCAAAACTTTTTATTTAAAAAAAAAACTTAAAATTTGATAAACTTTTTAGTAGTGTGTCTTATTTTGAGAACTATTTTATTTTTTTATGAACCATGAATATCTGTTAGGATATAGTTTTAAACTGAAATACAAACAGATCAATTGAAATATAGTTTGATTCTGAATTTAACAATTAACAGACTAATACAAAAAAAAAAAAAAAATTAAATAAAAAAATTAAAATTGCAAAAAAAAAAAAAATAAAAAAAATGATTTTTTTTTTTAAATAAAAAATTAAAAAACAAATAAAAAAAAAAAAAAAAAATTAAGTAACATAATGAAACTTGCAACAGAAACATCATTACAACCATGATTTTATCTTTTTAAAAACAAGTTGCGAAAAAAGAAACGATCAGTTATTAGATTAGGTAAATGCTCAGATTTCTCTAATAAAATTCTTTTGAAATGTTTAAATCTGTATGAAGCTACTGAAACTCATGATTATTCTTAACTGCATGAGAAACAATATCTTTAAATTAAATTTATCAATATATCATTGTTTTTTTAATTCTATACCTTTGAAATTATATAAAAAAATAACAATTTTATACTAATTAGAAATTGTAAAAGAACTTATTTCCTAATTTTAAAGTGACATTTTTTCTTTTTAATGATTCATAACTTGGAATAAATTTTAACAATGCTATAAAAATATTCAACACGTTATAAATCTTATTCCATTTCCTTTATACTATTTATAAACACTCAAATAAATTACCCTGAATAAATAAAAACCAAATATCTTTACATAAAGAAAATTAAAATATAATTCTGCATGAGTAAAAAACATTAAAACAAAATCTTTTAGGGGAAAAAAAATAAAATAAAATTTGAAATAAAACAATTTTAATGCAAACCTTGAAATTCTATCCTTAACACACAAAGAATAAAAATAATATTACACATAAAAATGGGGCAAGAAGCATCCAAACACGAACACTCATGCTTCATAAAACTGCATAACATAATCCAAAAATACCTTTTTGAATGCATCGTCCATTTCTTTTCTCTCCTTGAGAGTCATCATAGATTTATGGTAATTATCCTTCTGCCATTGTTTGATTTGACTGATGACATCATTAACCAAATGATCTCTTACCCGAAGGTGCATGTCGCACCTCCGATCTGCCTCCACTAAAGCAGACTTCCATGCTGCTTCAGTTGTTCCGTATTCAGGACCTTTCAAGTAAATATAAACAGCATAAATATATATAAACAACATTAACTTAACTATTACATTAAATAAATAATTTTTAATACTGAATAGATTAATTTTTCACGCCTTTTGCATAATCATTTTTACAAGTCTAAAACTTCATTATAGGTGCCATAAGTAAACATTAAAAGCCATTGGAAGGGTATAATATTTAAACAACTGTTAAGTAATTCACAGTTCAGTTTATTTTGACAAGAATACTCATGTTTGAAATAATTTATTGTAAAATATGATATTGCCAAAAAAAATCAATGCATATTGGATTTCAAATCTATAATGAGCAATGATTTAGAAATGGTTTTTTGGTTTTTACTCTTTACCAAGAAATATCAGTCTAAGTGTACAAACAAGTCATACAAAATGAAAGGTTTTTAAAGTAAATCTTATTTTAGAATAATACCAATGAATAATAATAACGGATATATATTGGATTACTCACATTTAAATCTAGGATATGTACAGTATTAATTGGCAAACACCACTTTACTCTTAACACCAAAAGGGATACTGTAAAAGCGAAAGGGAGCAGTTCTTATTGCTGTCTTGGAAGATTTTTTTTTTTATTTCTAATGGGCTGCGGATTGGTGTTTTACTATTTCAGACCTAGTGCATTCCTCGGAAGCTGGTATCTCTTTTTTAGTGCGACACCATATAGGCGAATACCAATAGTCACAGGTAGTTTTGATGCCCAGTTTCCTCCCCAGAAGGAGGTACTTGAACTCTGATGAAACGAACCTATACTAGGATTTAATTTTGCAGAGAGCACCCAAGCCAAACAGGCACTCAAGGGTCTTTTACATGCCACATAATCATACAACATGGCCGCTGTTGATTTTCTGCATCAAGAAAATCCACTGAGCTGGCTTGGGCTGGGGTTGAACAAGCAACCTTAAGTGCAGAAGGCCAGCAACAAACCAACCACACCAACCAGCCAGCCCTGTTTTGGAAGGGTTGTTTTTTGATAGCAGGAGGGGGGGGGGCAGGAGCAACCTTAAGTGCAGGGGGCCGGCAACAAACCAACCACACCAACCAGCCACCCCTGTTTTGGAACGGGTGGTTTTTTTTGGCGGGCCGCCCCCCCCCCCCTGCACAATAAAAAACTTGCTTTTGACGAAATTAATTGCTGTTTTGAATTTTGATTTTGTACACTTCTCTACAGTACTAGAATATTTGAAATAACGTTTTATTCACAGTATGCTATGAACTAACAATTACCTATGTGCTTGATACATCAGAAACATTTTTAAATGAAACCATCTTGACTACAAGGGCATTTAACTAAAATACATACTGATAAAAAGGATAATCTTATCCTTTCAAATACTAACAAAAAAATACTTCATGCAGACAACTATAAAAATCTCAATCATTAACTGGTATTAACTTTAAAAATATTGAACTATTTAACAGGAAAACTTATTCAAGAGGAGGTGTAATTTATTTTTGTTTTAATTATTTTCTCTTTTACCATTGTCTTACAAAAAAAGTAGTGGTCACAAAAAAAGTCTCGAGAACCTATGGTCAACACATTCATATTAAATTATACTCCTTAATATTAAGGACAAGATAATAAACTAAAATACAAGAGTTGAATTTTCTAATAATTTATTTTGAAAAATTTAATGTTACTTTATATATATATATAATCATATGAAGAAAAAAAATATTAAAAATACAATAAAATAAAGTTTATTTGTGAAGACAGTACAAAATTAAAATGTGAAGTGAAGAAATATTATGCATATAAATTAAATCAATAAGCAAGCACTTTTAACAATTTTCAGTTTAAAAAAATTGCATAGAAAACCTTGGAAATTTTCTTTTAAATTAGAAAAACTCTAAACAGTGTTTTTTTAATTAGGTGATACATAAAATATGTAATTATATAAAATAATTTCTTTAAAAATTTGAAAATGAGAGAAAAATCTTTGAGATTTAATCCTCTAAAATAACCATAAATGCAAACTCAGTGGCACAACAGCCCATGTGGGTCAGCGCCAACAGTGCCCATCCCAGTAAATGTGACCATCGGGCACTGAGGTGCATGAGCAGATGTCTCGATCAGGTGGTCAGTCTGAAGCGAGACCCCAAGTGTTTAAATCCCCAAGCAAGCTTGGTACTCATTTATCGACCCACTATAGTAGGAATGAAAGGCTGAGTCAAACCTTGCCCATCCCGGGAACAGAACCTGGACCTGTGGTGTGGAAGTGCAATATGCTACCACTCGACCACTGAACCATAAAACATCTTAAAATAATTATATACAATCTTTACTTGCTTAAAAAATAAACTTAAGTGTGTATTTTTCTTTAAAACCAAAAGTTAATGAAGTGCAATTTTTTTACAATTGATCAAAAACAACTAACATTTCCATGCAAAAAATCGTAAATCTATTAACTTTTCAATGATAAGAGCAAAAACTATATCAGAGTTATTCATAATTCCCAACCGGGATTTCGAAACGCTATAATAAAAAAACTAAGATAAATGCAGCAAAGAAAAAACCTTTGAAAGAATACAGAAATAATTCATATTTTATTTACATACTTTGCAAGTGTTCTATGTGTAAAACATTGATTATACAACATACATCAATGCAATTCCTGCCACACTCTACTAAACATGAAGCTATCAACACTATTGACACAGTTTTTACCCTAGCATGTGCAGTTTTGATACATTACACAAAAGGGTACAAAAACTTGGTCTTATGTAAAAAAAAACCAAGGAAAGGATAACATGTGCCGTCAGGAACTGAACTATTGTATTGATGTATGCCAAGATAACCAAGATGTATGCCAAGTAACCATGAAACACCTATAAAGTATGTAAATAAAACTTGAAGTGTTTTGATATTATTATAAATGTTCTTTTTTGCTGTATTTACCTTAGTTTTTTTACTATTCTGCTTCAAAACTCTGGAAGGAATTATAAAAAAACCTTGTAAAAATCAATAGAAAAGAGCTTTCAAAATGTTTAGCATAAATTCCTTCTTTCACCAGATTTAATATACAATTGTAAACAGATATAATTATAAGCTTGATAGTTTAATATTAAAAATACACATAAGAAAGCAAAGAAACCAAACCTTTTTCTATCAATTCATTCCACTTCTTAGACCAATTTCTTAAGCTCTTCGCAAATACTTTTTCAATTTCACATCTTTCCTGAATCAATGTGATCATGTCATTCGAAAGTCTGAAACCATCTTCAACTCTCTTAGTAGTCTTTTTATAATTTCCAGGCTCCCAGAAGCTGTCACTTCCAGCAATAAGCATTCCATCATCACTATGATGCGACATGCTGGACTGCAAAAAAGATTATAACATTTTATACTAAATGAATTCACATAAAAATATTACACAAAACCTTAAATTTCCTTATTCAAAATAGTATTCTCATTTGTCCAAAAAAAGGATAGCATGTATATTCTAAATAAAGGTTAATATATTTTAAGTAAAAAAAATAACATTTGAATTTAAATTTATAAAAAATAAGTTGATTAAAATAGTTACAGAATTTAAAAAAAATTCAAATCAACTTTTAACATTTATAAACTAGTTAAATGTTTTTTTTTTGTGCAAAATTCAAATTTCAGAAATAAATATTCAATTTTCTGTATTAATAATCTTAAAATATAAAGCAAAAACAGGTTATTCTGATTTACAGTGAAGTGACAGTTCTAAAATGCCAAATGAAAAAACTAAAATAGAGAAAAGAATTTAAAAGTTAGTGAAAATTTATTAGTTGAATATTAAAGAGGGTTTGCTCTTATACGATAATTTTTTTTAAAGTAGCATAGAATATTTAACTTTAAATGACAAGAGATTGCATGTGTGTATTAGACTGTTGTTTTTACTAATGCCACTTGATCGGCAAAGAGCAGATCAAGGCCCAAGAAATTCATCATGGTAAAGGGCTAAGTGACACCTGTCATTTGCCATAGCTTTGAGAACCATACAGGTGACAGAATGGTTTAGATCGGTTTTGAGGGAGAACACCCTCACTCAGAGGCCTCCCACCTCTCTTCCCTTCCACCAACCTCACGAGAGGACTTGCGGCTCGACGGTTATTTAAAGTACTCCCCTGCCCCGAAGGCACTATACATTTACAAACATTCATGTCTTCTCCGGGATTCAAACTCAGTCCCAATGGCACAACAGTCAGCCTCGCTAACCACTATACCAGATGGGCGACGACATGTATTAGACTAATAAGAAGAAACAGCTCTGAAAACCTTTGAAGAACACTCACTGTTAAATGCTAGCAGGAATTTTGAGGTAGCAGTTCATGAGACACATTTTAATTATTATGGTATTTTGTAGATTAACATGGTTTCATTACAAGCATTTAAAAAATTAACACAATTTATAAGTAAAAAAATTTATTACAGCTGATTTTAAGTCTAAAAAGAGGAGGGCATCCATATAATAAGGAAAAAAAATTAAGCAAATAATTTTATAAAGATATAAATATAAATTATATGTGCCAGTATAAAAAAGTCACAAGTAAATCATATGCTTGCTTAAATACTATAATATAATTAAATACAAATTACACTAGATTAACTAATACTAAGATGCAACTGTATTACATGTACAAAAACTAAATTTATTAATAAGAATACACAAATTCCAAAATATTAAACTTTTACATTTTGATGACAAAAAGATAAAGTAATGTTAATGAAATTGGAAAACCCAATTAAACACAAAAAGTTGCTGAAAAAAAAAAATATATATATATATATATATATATATATATATATATATATATATATATAGTATAAATGATGCCCTGAATATGCTACTGAAAAATGGATCATTATATGATCATTAATAATAAATTCGAGCGTAAAAAAATTAACTTATAAAAAATTAAAAATTAAACTTCTAATTTTTTTTTACTTTTATTTATTTTTTATGACTACCTTAATTTACTTCCTGGATTACAACTTGCATTGCAATTAGACTGTACAGTTACAAATAAAATTTTTACAAACTAATCCATAAAAGAATTTTATAGTTTAACTGACAACACCAGCTATTAGAAAAATGCAGGTCTCAAGCTAGATTTGATTTCCTAGAAGCTCTATCCATCTCATTCACAAATTTTAAGACAATACAAAAAAAAATTTCTAATATTTTCAAAAAAAATTCATTGAAGAGCATTTTTTCCCCCCTGAATATGTGGCAATTTCAATAGAAATGTATTTAAAAAAAAAATACATTCAAAAAATAAAATAAAATTCAGAGTTCAGAACTTCAATTATATTGCCTTTTAATACTAAAAACTTCACAAATAGTACATATTTTTTTGTCTTTATTATATTTTATAATACATTATACTAATTCATCAAAAATTTAGTTCTTAAAATATACAATTAAACAGAATAAGCTTATTACATTTTTTGGAAACAATCTTCAATTTCAACATTGAATTGCAGCATATCTCAACCTAGATTGATTTAATGATTATTTATTAATGTTCCATTTTGAAGTTACACATGCTATTGACAACAGATCTCATAATTTTTAAATGCCCCCATCAAGTGACGAAGAGGTCATCTTATATTTCAGCCTGAAACTAGTGGCTGTACTTATATACTATCATAACAAAGCCAACGTTCAAGATAACTCACCAAGATGACAACCCCAATTTCGCATTTGTTGTATATGCTGGATTGGTAACCATGTGCTTCATTTCATACAATGTCACTAATACAGTTGGGGGGCAATAACAAAGTAACCTAGTGGCTAAATATATCTGTGATATTTATTACAAAAAATAATTAAGCAATAATCCATTATTAAACACAATATGTCATATAACCAAGATATAACCAATGTCATAAACATACTTTTATCTCCTTACTAATTAAATCTAAGTTGTGAACAAAAATCTACAAACCAACTTACAAAATGATACTTAAATCTTAATTCAAACAGATATCAAATTTTATTTGCAGTCAGATAATTGCTTAATTCTTTTATAGAAGTTATAATTCATTAAACTGAAAAGTCTAAGATTCCTTGTTTCTGATACAAGCTTGGTGTCATTAAGAATAAGTCTTATTTTCAAGCTATAAAAACAGTAGTGCTTAAACTGCCAGCCCTCGTATAAAATCATTTTTTGTAAATAGATAATTATAAGCCAATCTGTTAAAAAGGTTTCTAGTTATAATTCTCACAACCATTATTAGAATAAAGACAAATATTAATAAATAAAAATGAATGTATGTCTCTTATGCCTCTTTAAATCGCTCATCTGATTGCGAAAAACTCTAGGGAATGGTTGGACGCATGCCCGCAAAGGCTTCCGAGTTTTTGAACCATTTGACCAACAAACTTGAAATTTGGTGGGCATGTTCCTTTCAAAGATTAGAGGTCCACTACATAACGGGATTTGGTGAAAAATGAATCTTAAGAGGCATTGCTGGGGCTTAAGTGGTGTTATAGATATATATTCAAATTTTTAATTATTGGGCCTACAAACTTAAAATTTGGTAGGCCCATTCCAAGCAGAGATTTGATTTGATTGTTTGATTTTATGGCACAAGAGCCAAATTAGGCTAAGCTGTGCCAAACAATGATTCAGAAAGTAATAAAAAACAGAAGAGATCCACTACAAAAAGTGTTTTGAGAATCGACCTGAAAGGTCGTTATGAGGGCTTAAGGAGCGTCAGAGGTAAATATTGCCATTTTTGAACTTTTAGATATACAGACATCAAATTTTAAAAGCCCAAAGTTTTTTTGTTTTTTTTTTCTTGTCGTTGTTCAATATAGATTCGCTAAGAACGGATTTTATGGAAATTGACTCTTTTCTGGGATGGGGTGAAGCAGGGAGTTGCTGAGACTTAATTATAAAAAAATAATTAACTACTACTTACCGTAGTAGTATTAGTGAGAGAACTACTACTTATCGTAATGAAATTTAGTATGCATGTTACTTTTATTGAATGGGATTTTGCTAAGAAAGGATTTTACATAAATCGACAGGGATCTTTTGGGCTATATTGATAAAAGAAACTGTTTTTGAACTACTAAACCTACATTATTCAAATTTGGTGTGTATTCTGTTGTTGAATGGAACAGATTTGTTAAAAGGGTCCAGAAATCGACTCTCAAAGGTCGTAACTGGAGCTTATTTATAAAAGGATTCCGCTTTTGATCTAATAGATTTAGACTTGAAATTTGGCAAGCATGTTTATTTGATTGAGTAGTTCCACTAAAAATTGGTTTTGTAGAAATTCAATTGGGAAGGGGTTAAAGATATAAGGGGAGAGCAAAAGAAAATTCTACTAGTCAATTTTAGAAATTATTATTCTGTATTTTTTAAATCAAAAATTATAAGAATATTTTTCAGTACAATCAAATTTTTAATGCTAATATATCAATAATATATAAAAATAAATAAAACTGAAGTGTCTGTTTGTAATTTGAAATTAACAGCTCTTTATTAAATGCATTTAAAAGTATATACGATACTTATATCAAAAACTCAATTGTTTAAATTTTTGTCTGTCTCTTTGTTTCGGCCAATCTCTGAAATGGCTGGACGGATTTTGATGGAACTTTCACTCACAGATAGCTAATGTTATAAGGTAGGTTAGTTTTATTTTAGAAAAAAATTACGGTTCCACGAAAACAAAATTAAAACCAATGGAATAGTGAACAATATCCGATTCAAATAGGGATTATTTTATTTTATTAGCCTCTCACTCTTAATATCACAAAAGCTGCCTGTTGTACTGGCCCAGAACTTGTAAGCCTTCTGTCTAAATGATTTCTAGCAGCTAGATCAAACTTTTTCATTTGATTAGGTTGCTGCCACTCAACATTTCCTGTTTGATATTATTTAATATTTGTCTCATGTTTGTTTATTCACTTTGAATCTGATAACAGAATTTTAGTCCAGTAAGTTTCTTCAAAACTGTAAATAACTTCATTTATCCAGTGTAATATATAACAATATAATATTTAGTTGAACACTTACATCTTGAGTCCCAAGGTATCTTATTTTTCTACCATTCCATTATTCTTAATTCAAATTGTTTCATTACATTTTCACTGTTTTCTAACAATGAGACCTTTTCAGTACTTTGGAGACATAGTAAAAAACTCCATTTAAAAGAGAAAACATGAGCACATTCAGCTTATTCAGAATTTAGCAAAATTCTTTATGTTGGAAAGGTAAAGTGTCCAGAAGTGAAAGTGTGAGTAGAACTACCAACTGGTCTTTGTTAGGTTGTGGCAGATACTGAAACTTTAATACATAGTATAGTATTTATGATGAAGTTCATGATCTCAATATAAAAGAAGATTCTTGGTTGAGTGAAAGATCAATTTTAGCACCTATAAATGACCACGTTTCTGCGCATAATCAGCGCATGTTAGATAAAATTTTTGGTGAATCACAAACATATCTTTCCATCAATACAGTTTGCAATCCGGATGAAGCGGTTAATTATCCAACAGAATTTTTAAACAGTATAATTGTGCCTGGTCTACCCCCTCACAAACTGGAACTTAAGATTGCTGTGCCCATCATACTACTC